>JARQAB010000003.1:6730423-7007923 GCA_036172955.1 Meloidogyne arenaria | reverse complement strand
CACGTCTTCCCATCGATTGGACTCATCCTTCCACTTAGAGTCACTTCGGGCCTTCGGCCCTCGTCTTACCCTGAATTGGACTCATCCTTCCACTTAGAGTCACTTATCGGCCTTCGGCCCTCGTCTTCCTCTCGATTGGACTCATCCTTCCACTTAGAGTCACTTCGGGCCTCCGGCCCTCGTCTTCCCCTCGATTGGACTCATCCTTCCACTTAGAGTCACTTCGGGCCTTCGGCCCTCGTCTTCCCCTCAATTGGACTCATCCTTCAACGTAGAGTCACTTCGGGCCTTCGGCCCTCGTCTTCCCATCGATTGGACTCATCCTTCCACTTAGAGTCACTTCGGGCCTTCGGCCCTCGTCTTACCCTGAATCGGCCCTCGCCGGCAAAGATTAGCCCTGCCTTTTCATTGCTTCGGGCCTTCGGCCCTCGCCTCCTCGGCCTTCGGCCTCGGAAAATCTATGCTCTGCCTTTGACTATTGCTCCGCGTTTTAGATGTAATGAAAGCTCGGGCCTTCGGCCCTCGCCTCCTCGGCCTCGGAAAATCTATGCTCTGCTTCACGAAGCAAAATTCGAAACCCGAAACAAAATATCAAAGCAAAATTTGCTTCTCGAAGCATTTCTGCTTCAGATCCATAACAGGATCCAGCTTACCCCCCACAAAATTTTCCCCACTATACAAAATTCAACCTTAAACTCTTCTACGTGTTGCCCCAGTGGTCAGAGACGCAGATTTTCTCGCTTCTCTACCAAATTTTACCACTAAAAAATTTTTGGGCAGCCATAACTACCCCTAAAGTTCGACTTTCGACTTTGGGATTTTTCCTGCCTATATCTACTTATCCCAACTTAAAATCCTCCCAGCAGAAGTTTTTCAATATCTCTATCCACTCCCGAGTTATTTCAAAAATTCGCACAATTTCGCGCATATTTGGAAGAATTTATTCGCGTCGCGAAATTCGACCTACAGACTTCAATTTTGAAATTTTCGAGTCGAATTTTTTTTAATCGTCATCAACTACTCGCGGCACGACATCCTCCCAGCAGAACTTTTTCGCTATAACCCCCCAGTCCCGAGATACCCCCGGTACCTATTCAATTTAGGTACCATGGGGCAATTATTTTGAAAAATCCCTATTTTTCCCAAATACCCCTTCTAATAGTACCCATAACTGCAAAACTTTCAGACCCCTAACTCAATCCGGTAAAGGGTTAGAATTTTTCAGCCTGGGGGGAAAATTTTTGGGAAGGCATAAGTACCCTTCAAGTTCGAATTTCGACTTCGAGTTTTTTGCATTCGAACTCTCCTAATAGCCCTACACGATCCTCCCAGCAGACGTTTTACGCTATCTCCAGCCGTTAAAAAGATAGCCCCGGCACTTTTGCGATTTAGGTACCAGGGGGTAATTATTTTTGCAAATTCATAATTTTCCTGAATGGCCCATGGAATTCTACCCCCCAAATGTCAAACTCCCAGCCCTGTATCTCTGGCCCTTCGGGCCAGGGACTTTTTCAAAAATTCAAAACTCCCTGAATTATAGGTATAATGTAACTAGCTGTGGGTTACGTATGCGATGGCGGCGTTGTGCGTATGCAATTCCTATTAGGATACTCTGGCAGTTTAATTGGGCTTCTGCCCGTTGGAAAGCCTATCGGCTTTGGGGCGCGCTTCGCGCGCTGCTAGAACTTTTAATTGCCTGGAATATATTTGATTACCCCTGCCTTTTCATTGCTTCGGGCCTGCATTTTAGATGGGTTGAACTGCGGGGGTTTGAACTCTGCATTTTAGATGGGTTTGAACTCTGCATTTTAGATGGGTTGAAGCTCGGGCCTTCGGCCCTCGCCAGTAAAGTTTCGCCCTGCCTTTGACATTAGCTATGCCTTTTAGATGGGTTGAAAGCTCGGGCCTTCGGCCGTCGCCGGTAAAGTTAAGCTCGGGCCTTCGGCCCGAGCGTTGCTTCGGGCCTTCGGCCCTCGCCGGTAAAGGGGGGCCTTCGGCCCTCGCCTCCTCGGCCTTCGGCCTCGGAAAATCTATGCTCAGCCTTTGACTATTGCTCCGCGTTTTAGATGTAATGAAAGCTCGGGCCTTCGGCCCTCGCCTCCTCGGCCTTCGGCCTCGGAAAATCTATGCTCTGCCTTTGACTATTGCTCCGCGTGCTTCGGGCCTTCGGCCCTCGCCGGTAAATTTGCCTGCCTTTGACTATTGCTCTGCATTTTAGATGGGTTGAAGCTCGGGCCTTCGGCCCGAGCGTTGCTTCGGGCCTTCGGCCCTCGCCGGTAAAGGGGGGCCTTCGGCCCTCGCCTCCTCGGCCTTCGGCCTCGGAAAATCTATGCTCAGCCTTTGACTATTGCTCCGCGTTTTAGATGTAATGAAAGCTCGGGCCTTCGGCCCTCGCCTCCTCGGCCTTCGGCCTCGGAAAATCTATGCTCTGCCTTTGACTATTGCTCCGCGTGCTTCGGGCCTTCGGCCCTCGCCGGTAAATTTGCCTGCCTTTGACTATTGCTCTGCATTTTAGATGGGTTGAAGCTCGGGCCTTCGGCCCGAGCGTTGCTTCGGGCCTTCGGCCCTCGCCGGTAAAGGGGGGCCTTCGGCCCTCGCCTCCTCGGCCTTCGGCCTCGGAAAATCTATGCTCAGCCTTTGACTATTGCTCCGCGTTTTAGATGTAATGAAAGCTCGGGCCTTCGGCCCTCGCCTCCTCGGCCTTCGGCCTCGGAAAATCTATGCTCTGCCTTTGACTATTGCTCCGCGTTTTAGATGTAATGAATGCTCGGGCCTTCGGCCCTCGCCTCCTCGGCCTTCGGCCTCGGCGGACTATTGCTCTGCCTTTGACTATTGCTCCGCGTTTTAGATGTATTGCTCCGCGTTTTAGATGTACTTTTGTGTATTGCTCCGCGTTTTAGATGTACTTTTAATTGCCTGGAATATATTTGATTACCCCTGCCTTTTCATTGCTTCGGGCCTGCATTTTAGATGGGTTGAACTGCGGGGGTTTGAACTCTGCATTTTAGATGGGTTTGAACTCTGCATTTTAGATGGGTTGAAGCTCGGGCCTTCGGCCCTCGCCAGTAAAGTTTCGCCCTGCCTTTGACATTAGCTATGCCTTTTAGATGGGTTGAAAGCTCGGGCCTTCGGCCGTCGCCGGTAAAGTTAAGCTCGGGCCTTCGGCCCGAGCGTTGCTTCGGGCCTTCGGCCCTCGCCGGTAAAGGGGGGCCTTCGGCCCTCGCCTCCTCGGCCTTCGGCCTCGGAAAATCTATGCTCAGCCTTTGACTATTGCTCCGCGTTTTAGATGTAATGAAAGCTCGGGCCTTCGGCCCTCGCCTCCTCGGCCTTCGGCCTCGGAAAATCTATGCTCTGCCTTTGACTATTGCTCCGCGTGCTTCGGGCCTTCGGCCCTCGCCGGTAAATTTGCCTGCCTTTGACTATTGCTCTGCATTTTAGATGGGTTGAAGCTCGGGCCTTCGGCCCGAGCGTTGCTTCGGGCCTTCGGCCCTCGCCGGTAAAGGGGGGCCTTCGGCCCTCGCCTCCTCGGCCTTCGGCCTCGGAAAATCTATGCTCAGCCTTTGACTATTGCTCCGCGTTTTAGATGTAATGAAAGCTCGGGCCTTCGGCCCTCGCCTCCTCGGCCTTCGGCCTCGGAAAATCTATGCTCTGCCTTTGACTATTGCTCCGCGTTTTAGATGTAATGAATGCTCGGGCCTTCGGCCCTCGCCTCCTCGGCCTTCGGCCTCGGCGGACTATTGCTCTGCCTTTGACTATTGCTCCGCGTTTTAGATGTAATGAATGCTCGGGCCTTCGGCCCTCGCCTCCTCGGCCTTCGGCCTCGGCGGACTATTGCTCTGCCTTTGACTATTGCTCCGCGTTTTAGATGTAATGAATGCTCGGGCCTTCGGCCCTCGCCTCCTCGGCCTCGGCGGACTATTGCTCTGCCTTTTAGATGGAATGAAGTCTCGGGCCTTCGGCCCGCAAAACTTCTCGGCCTTCGGCCTCGGTGTTTTTTGACTTTTGGCCGTTTCAGTGCCACACTCAAGTGCGGCACCAAAACGTCTCGGGCCTTCGGCCCTCGTCTTCCCATCGATTGGACTCATCCTTCCACTTAGAGTCACTTCGGGCCTTCGGCCCTCGTCTTACCCTGAATTGGACTCATCCTTCCACTTAGAGTCACTTCGGGCCTTCGGCCCTCGTCTTCCCCTCGATTGGACTCATCCTTCCACTTAGAGTCATTTCGGGCCTTCGGCCCTCGTCTTCCCCCCATTGGGACTCATCCTTCCATTTAGAGACACTTCGGGCCTTCGGCCCTCGTCTTTCCCCCGATTGGACTCATCCTTCCACTTAGAACCTCGACTTATCTCATAATCCTTTATCCCATTGAACTCCCCTCATTATCCCCTCTTCAATGAGTACCTACTCGCCAATACTTTCCACTTTTAGAAAAATTCGAATTGCGAAGTTCGAATTCGAACTTGAAAAAAATTTAAAAAAGTTGAAGCAATTTTGCTTCATAAATAAAATTTTCAAAAGTTGAAGCATTTTTGCTTCAAATTTCAAAAAATCAAAAGTTGAAGCAAATTTGCTTCAGGTTTCGAATTTCGAAACTCGAAGCAAAAAAAAACTTTAGAAATTTCAAAAGTTGAAGCAAATTTGCTTCAAGATTCGAATTTTCAAAACTCGAAGCAAATTTGCTTCGAGTTTCGAAATTTTGCTGCAAGAAGCAAAACACGAAACCCGAAACAAAATTTTGAAGCAGAAACTGCTTCACGAAGCATTTCTGCTTCGGATCCATAACAGGATCAAGTTCACCCTCCCACAAAATTTTCCTCACTATACAAAATTCACCCTTAAACTTGTCTACGGTTTGCCCCCCATAGTCAGAGACGCAGATTTTCTCGCTTCTCTACCAAATTTTACCACTAAAAAAATTTTGGGAAGCCATAACTACCCCTGAAGTTCGAATTTCGACTTTGGGATTTTTCCTATCGATATCTACTTATCCCAACTTAAAATCCTCCCAGCAGATGTTTTTCAATATCTTTATCCACTCCCGAGTTATTTCAAAAATTCGCAAAATTTCGCGAATATTTGGAAGAATTTATTCGCGTCGCGTAATTCGACCTACCGACTTTCGGTTTGACATTTTGGAGTCGAATTTTTTTTATTCGACATCTACTAATCGTGGGATGCGTGCCTCCCGTTGGAACTTTTTCGATATCTCGTCCCAGTCCCGAGATACCCCGGGTACCTATTCAATTTAGGTACCATGGGGCAATTATTTTCAAAAATCACTATTTTTCCCAAATGCCCCATCGAATCAAACCCCGGATGCAAAAAGTTTCAGACCCCTAACTCAATCCGGTAAAGGGTTAGAATTTTTCAGCCTGGGGGCATAACCATTTGGGAAGGCATAAGTACCCTTCAGGTCCGAATTTCGACTTCGAGTTTTTTGCATTCGAACTCTCCTAATAGCCCTACACGATCCTCCCAGCAGACGTTTTCCGCTATCTCCAGCCGTTAAAAAGATAGCCCCGGCACTTTTGCGATTTAGGTACCAGGGGGTAATTATTTTTGCAAATTCATAATTTTCCTGAATGGCCCATGGAATTCTACCCCCCAAATGTCAAACTCCCAGCCCTGTATCTCTGGCCCTTCGGGCCAGGGACTTTTTCAAAAATGCAAAACTCCCTGAATTATAGGTATAATGTAACTAGCTATGGGTTTAACCACTGGGGTGCCTATTACGATACTATGGCAGTAAAATACATCGGGGGGTTCTTTAGGTTACGATACTTCTGTCCGTTGGAAAGCCTAACGGCTTTGGGGGCGCGCTTCGCGCGCCGCTAGCGATTTTTTATGCCTGGTTCAATTTACTTGACATTTATTGGGGACTCATCGTTCCACTTAGAGTCACTTCGGGCCTCCGGCCCTTGTTTTTCCCAGGTTAGGACTCATCCTTCCACTTAGAGTTTAATTTTGCTTTGGGTTTGAATTTGGCTTTGGAAATTTGGAAAGCCTAACGGCTTTGGGGCTCGCTTCGCTCGCTGCTAGAAAGAATTTGATTTGCTCTGCCTTTTCATTGCTTCGGGCCTTCGGCCCTCGCCCCCCCTTTTTGTGTGTGTGTCAGCTCGGGCCTTCGGCCCTCGCCCCCCCCCCTTTTTGTATGTGTGTCAGCTCGGGCCTTCGGCCCTCGCCCCCCCTTTTTGTGTGTGTGTCAGCTCGGGCCTTCGGCCCTCGCCCCCCCCCCTTTTTGTATGTGTGTCAGCTCGGGCCTTCGGCCCTCGCCCCCCCTTTTTGTGTGTGTGTCAGCTCGGGCCTTCGGCCCTCGCCCTCCCATCCTTCAACTTAGAGTCACTTCGCCCCCCCTTTTTGTATGTGTGTCAGCTCGGGCCTTCGGCCCTCGCCCCCCTTTTTGTATGTGTGTCAGCTCGGGCCTTCGGCCCTCGCCCCCCTTTTTGTGTGTGTGTCAGCTCGGGCCTTCGGCCCTCGCCCCCACCTCTTTTCAATGTGTGTCAGCTCGGGCCTTCGGCCCTCGCCCCCTCCTTTTGAGTGTGTGTCAGCTCGGGCCTTCGGCCCTCGCCCCCCCTTTTTGTGTGTGTGTCAGCTCGGGCCTACGGCCCTCGCCCCCCTCCTCTTGAATGTGTGTCAGCTCGGGCCTTCGGCCCTCGCCCCCCTTTTTGAATGTGTGTCAGCTCGGGCCTTCGGCCCTCGCCCCCCTTTTTGAATGTGTGTCAGCTCGGGCCTTCGGCCCTCGCCCCCCTCCATTTGAATGTGTGTCAGCTCGGGCCTTCGGCCCTCGCCCCCCTTTTTTTGAATGTGTGTCAGCTCGGGCCTTCGGCCCTCGCCCCCCTCCATTTGAATGTGTGTCAGCTCGGGCCTTCGGCCCTCGCCCCCTTTTTTTGAATGTGTGTCAGCTCGGGCCTTCGGCCCTCGCCCCCCCTTTTTTAATGTGTGTCAGCTCGGGCCTTCGGCCCTCGCCGAAGGCCCTCGCCGGCAAAGATTATCCCTGCCTTTTCATTGCTTCGGGCCTTCGGCCCTCACCGGCAAAGATTAGACCTGCCTTTTCATTGCTTCGGGCCTTCGGCCCTCGCCGGTAAAGATTAGCCCTGCCTTTTCATTGCTTCGGGCCTTCGGCCCTCGCCGGCAAAGATTAGCCCTGCCTTTTCATTGCTTCGGGCCTTCGGCCCTCGCCCCCCCCCTTTTTGTATGTGTGTCAGCTCGGGCCTTCGGCCCTCGCCCCCCCTTTTTGTGTGTGTGTCAGCTCGGGCCTTCGGCCCTCGCCCCCCCCTTTTTGTATGTGTGTCAGCTCGGGCCTTCGGCCCTCGCCCCCCCTTTTTGTGTGTGTGTCAGCTCGGGCCTTCGGCCCTCGCCCTCCCATCCTTCAACTTAGAGTCACTTCGCCCCCCCTTTTTGTATGTGTGTCAGCTCGGGCCTTCGGCCCTCGCCCCCCCTTTTTGTATGTGTGTCAGCTCGGGCCTTCGGCCCTCGCCCCCCCTTTTTGTGTGTGTGTCAGCTCGGGCCTTCGGCCCTCGCCCCCACCTCTTTTCAATGTGTGTCAGCTCGGGCCTTCGGCCCTCGCCCCCTCCTTTTGAGTGTGTGTCAGCTCGGGCCTTCGGCCCTCGCCCCCCCTTTTTGTGTGTGTGTCAGCTCGGGCCTACGGCCCTCGCCCCCCTCCTCTTGAATGTGTGTCAGCTCGGGCCTTCGGCCCTCGCCCCCCTTTTTGAATGTGTGTCAGCTCGGGCCTTCGGCCCTCGCCCCCCTTTTTGAATGTGTGTCAGCTCGGGCCTTCGGCCCTCGCCCCCCTCCATTTGAATGTGTGTCAGCTCGGGCCTTCGGCCCTCGCCCCCCTTTTTTTGAATGTGTGTCAGCTCGGGCCTTCGGCCCTCGCCCCCCTCCATTTGAATGTGTGTCAGCTCGGGCCTTCGGCCCTCGCCCCCTTTTTTTGAATGTGTGTCAGCTCGGGCCTTCGGCCCTCGCCCCCCCCCTTTTTTAATGTGTGTCAGCTCGGGCCTTCGGCCCTCGCCGAAGGCCCTCGCCGGCAAAGATTATCCCTGCCTTTTCATTGCTTCGGGCCTTCGGCCCTCACCGGCAAAGATTAGACCTGCCTTTTCATTGCTTCGGGCCTTCGGCCCTCGCCGGTAAAGATTAGCCCTGCCTTTTCATTGCTTCGGGCCTTCGGCCCTCGCCGGCAAAGATTAGCCCTGCCTTTTCATTGCTTCGGGCCTTCGGCCCTCGCACACACTTCGGGCCTTCCCCTCTTGATTGAGTACCCTATCTTCAAAAAAATTCGAAGTTCGAATTTCGAACTTTAAAAAATTTTTCGAAAATCTGAAGCAATTTTGCTTCTAAAGTTAAAATTTTAAAAGTTGAAGCAATTTTGCTTCAAAAACCAAAAATTTCAAAAGTTGAAACATTTTTGCTTCAACTTTCAAAAAAGCAAAAGTTGAAGCAAATTTGCTTCAGCTTCGAAATTTCGAAACTCGAAGCAATTTTGCTTCAACTTTCGAATTTTCAAAAGTTGAAGCAAATTTGCTTCTTGTTTCGATTTTCGAAAGTTGAAGCAAATTTGCTTCAGATTTCAAAATTTTGCTTTAAGAAGCAGAATCCGAAACACGAAGCAAAATTTTGAAGCAAAATGCTTCTCGAAGCATGTTTCAGCTTCGGATCCATAACAGGATCCAGCTTATCCCTCCACAAAAATTTCCCCCATATACAAAATTCACTTTTAAGTTCTTCTATGGGTTGCCCGCATGGTCAGAGACGGAGAAAAATTTCGCCTCTCTGTCGTCATTTCACCTGTCAATCATTTTTCTTCCCTCCCTCCCATCATTCTCCGGGTACGGTACTCAGCCCCTCAAATTTTCGAACCTCTGTACTTTCGTCAAAAAGTACCGAAAAAATTCGAAAAAAATATTTTTATATCCAGCTCGATGAGAGCTATCGAATGATATCTCATTTGCAATATTTATATCCATTTTGAAAAAAATATTATTTCGGTCGAAAATTTCGGCCAGAAAAAATCCCTGAAATTTTCAAAAAATCATATCTCGCCCAAAGTATACCGTTTTTTAAAATTTTAAAATCCCAAAATATGTAGAAAAATCTGCTTTATCTAAGAAAAATACCTTCGGCCCGAACCGTCGGCAAAAATCCCGAAAAAATTTCGAAAAACCGAAAATTTTTGGGTTTTTCGAAATTCGACCCCTACACCTCGAATTTCGAATTTTTTAAAAATTTTTTAGGCTCATAAAATTTCTAATTTTTAGTACTATTTTATAAAGGAAACCCCATCCAAATTCGAGAATCCCAAAAAAAGTTATTTCAAATTTAAAAATCCCAAAAATCCCCCATAAGGGGTACCCCTTAAAAAAATTCGAGGGACCAAAATTTTCGAATTTTGACCCAAAAAACGTGCTATATGGTACTCTGACACCCGCTGAGTCCGAATCCGGTGTCAGAAAAATTTTAAAAAATTTCCCTATGGAGTTAGAGTCTCAAAAATTTCGCGACATTTGCGAACATTGCCTATAACTTTTTAAGACTCAAACAGACCCCCAACATATTATACCTTTTTGGGACCGCCAGGGGACGCTCTTCAAGATAGGATATAAAAAACGCGTTTTAATTCACTTTTGAGAACTGGATTTCGAAGTTCGACTTCGAACTTCGACTTTCGACCTTATCCTTTATCCCTTTAGACTCCCCTCATAATCCCCTCTTGAATGAGTACTCATTCGACCATATTTGTCCCAACTCTAAATCCCGGATTTCGAAGTTCGACTTCGAACTTCGACTTTCCAAAAATTTTAACGGACTTTAAATTCGTGTTCGACTTTAAATTCGTTTAACGGACTTTAAATTCGTTAACGGACTTTAAATTCCATATTTGTCCCAACTCTAAATCCCGGATTTCGAAGTTCGACTTCGAACTTCGACTTTCCAAAATTTTAACGACTTTAATTTTAACGGACTTTAAAATTCGTGTTTTTTGAAAATAACTCGAAAATGGATAAAGCTAGCGGAAAATTTCTGCTGGTAGGATTTTAAGTTGGGATAGGTAGTTATAGGTAGGAAAAATTTCAAAGTCGAAAGTCGAACTTGAAGGGTACTTATGCTTGACACAAAATTTTTGTAAGAGATCTGTCTTACAGATAACTGTCGGATTTCTTCAATGTGATTTCTTCCCCTCTTGAATGAGTACTCATTCGACCATATTTGTCCCAACTCTAAATCCCGGATTTCGAAGTTCGACTTCGAACTTCGACTTTCGACCTTATCCTTTATCCCTTTAGACTGCCCTCATAATCCCCTCTTGAATGACTACCCACTCACCCATATATCCCAACCCCGAAAAACCCGGATTTCGAAGTTCGAACTCCGAACCTCGACTTTCGACATCCTCTTAAATCCCATTAGACTCCCCTCATAATCCACTCTTGAATGACTACCTACTCACCCATACTTCCCGACCCCTATAATCCCGGATTTCGAAGTTCGACTTCGAACTTCGACTTTCGACATCCTCTTATATCCCATTAATCTCTACTCAACATCCCCTCTTGATTGACTACCCATACACCTATACTTCCCACATCCCTAAAATCCCGGATTCGAAGTTCGACTTCGAACTTCGACGTTCGAACTTCTCATATATCCCACTACACTCCCCTCAATATCCCCTCTCGAATGACCTCTCATTTGCCCATACTATTTTCATTTTCTGAAAAAATTTTTCTGGACCGAAATTTTCGATCAAGCATAAGTACCCCTGGATTTCGACTTTCGACTTTGGGATTTTTCCTACTTATATCCTCCCATCCAAACTTAAAATCCTCCCAGCAGAAATTTTTCGATATCTTTAATCCTTATCCCATTTATCCTCAAAAAACGCCAAATTTAACACTTTTCGCGAATAAACGTACCACAAATATTCGCGTCGCGAAATTCGACCTACAGACTTCAATTTTGACATTTTCGGGTCGAATTTTTTTTATTCGACATCTACTAAGCGCGGCACGACATCCTCCCAGCGGAACTTTTCCGCTATCCCCAACCGTTCCGGAGATAGCCCCGGTACCTAAGCCATTTAGGTACCAAGGGGTAATTATTTCCACTTTTTTATAATTTTCCCAAATACCCCGTCCAAAGTACCCCCCCAGATGTCAAACTCCCAAGCCCGTATCTATAAGCCCTGGGTCGTAGGACTTTTTTCTAAATCAAAAGCTCCCAAATTATAAGTATAAAGTAACTAGCTGTGGGTTACGTATGCGATGGCGGCGTTGTGCGTATGCAATTCCTATTAGGATACTCTGGCAGTTTAATTGGGCTTCTGCCCGTTGGAAAGCCTATCGGCTTTGGGGCGCGCTTCGCGCGCTGCTAGAACTTTTAATTGCCTGGAATATATTTGATTACCCCTGCCTTTTCATTGCTTCGGGCCTGCATTTTAGATGGGTTGAACTGCGGGGGTTTGAACTCTGCATTTTAGATGGGTTTGAACTCTGCATTTTAGATGGGTTGAAGCTCGGGCCTTCGGCCCTCGCCAGTAAAGTTTCGCCCTGCCTTTGACATTAGCTATGCCTTTTAGATGGGTTGAAAGCTCGGGCCTTCGGCCGTCGCCGGTAAAGTTAAGCTCGGGCCTTCGGCCCGAGCGTTGCTTCGGGCCTTCGGCCCTCGCCGGTAAAGGGGGGCCTTCGGCCCTCGCCTCCTCGGCCTTCGGCCTCGGAAAATCTATGCTCAGCCTTTGACTATTGCTCCGCGTTTTAGATGTAATGAAAGCTCGGGCCTTCGGCCCTCGCCTCCTCGGCCTTCGGCCTCGGAAAATCTATGCTCTGCCTTTGACTATTGCTCCGCGTGCTTCGGGCCTTCGGCCCTCGCCGGTAAATTTGCCTGCCTTTGACTATTGCTCTGCATTTTAGATGGGTTGAAGCTCGGGCCTTCGGCCCGAGCGTTGCTTCGGGCCTTCGGCCCTCGCCGGTAAAGGGGGGCCTTCGGCCCTCGCCTCCTCGGCCTTCGGCCTCGGAAAATCTATGCTCAGCCTTTGACTATTGCTCCGCGTTTTAGATGTAATGAAAGCTCGGGCCTTCGGCCCTCGCCTCCTCGGCCTTCGGCCTCGGAAAATCTATGCTCTGCCTTTGACTATTGCTCCGCGTGCTTCGGGCCTTCGGCCCTCGCCTCCTCGGCCTTCGGCCTCGGCGGACTATTGCTCTGCCTTTGACTATTGCTCCGCGTTTTAGATGTAATGAATGCTCGGGCCTTCGGCCCTCGCCTCCTCGGCCTTCGGCCTCGGCGGACTATTGCTCTGCCTTTGACTATTGCTCCGCGTTTTAGATGTAATGAATGCTCGGGCCTTCGGCCCTCGCCTCCTCGGCCTCGGCGGACTATTGCTCTGCCTTTTAGATGGAATGAAGTCTCGGGCCTTCGGCCCGCAAAACTCCTCGGCCTTCGGCCTCGGTGTTTTTATGACTTTTGGCCTTTTCAAATTTCAAAGAATTTCAAATTTCAAAGAATCAAAAGTTGAAGCAAATTTGCTTCAGGTTTCGAATTTCGAAACTCGAAGCAAATTTGCTTAAACTTTAGAAATTTCAAAAGTTGAAGCAAATTTGCTTCAAGATTCGAATTTTCAAAACTCGAAGCAAATTTGCTTCGAGTTTCGAAATTTTGCTGCAAGAAGCAAAACACGAAACCCGAACAAAATTTTGAAGCAGAAACTGCTTCACGAAGCATTTCTGCTTCGGATCCATAACAGGATCAAGTTCACCCTCCCACAAAATTTTCCTCACTATACAAAATTCACACTTAAACTCTTCTACGGTTTGCCCCCCATAGTCAGAGACGCAGATTTTCTCGCTTCTCTACCAAATTTTACCACTAAAAAAATTTTGGGAAGCCATAACTACCCCTGAAGTTCGAATTTCGACTTTGGGATTTTTCCTATCGATATCTACTTATCCCAACTTAAAATCCTCCCAGCAGATGTTTTTCAATATCTTTATCCACTCCCGAGTTATTTCAAAAATTCGCAAAATTTCGCGAATATTTGGAAGAATTTATTCGCGTCGCGTAATTCGACCTACCGACTTTCGGTTTGACATTTTGGAGTCGAATTTTTTTTATTCGACATCTACTAATCGTGGGATGCGTGCCTCCCGTTGGAACTTTTTCGATATCTCGTCCCAGTCCCGAGATACCCCGGGTACCTATTCAATTTAGGTACCATGGGGCAATTATTTTCAAAAATCACTATTTTTCCCAAATGCCCCATCGAATCAAACCCCGGATGCAAAAAGTTTCAGACCCCTAACTCAATCCGGTAAAGGGTTAGAATTTTTCAGCCTGGGGGCATAACCATTTGGGAAGGCATAAGTACCCTTCAGGTCCGAATTTCGACTTCGAGTTTTTTGCATTCGAACTCTCCTAATAGCCCTACACGATCCTCCCAGCAGACGTTTTCCGCTATCTCCAGCCGTTAAAAAGATAGCCCCGGCACTTTTGCGATTTAGGTACCAGGGGGTAATTATTTTTGCAAATTCATAATTTTCCTGAATGGCCCATGGAATTCTACCCCCCAAATGTCAAACTCCCAGCCCTCTATCTCTGGCCCTTCGGGCCAGGGACTTTTTCAAAAATTCAACACTCCCTGAATTATAGGTATAATGTAACTAGCTGTGGGTTACGTATGCGATGGCGGTAACTTACGTATGCAATGGCAGTTTAATTTTGCTTTGGGTTTGAATTTTGCTCTGCCCGTTGGAAAGCCTAACGGCTTTGGGGCGCGCTACGCGCGCTGCTAGAACTTTTAATTGTCTGGAATATGTTTGATTACCTCTGCCATTTGATTGCTTCGGGCCTCCGGCCCTCGCTGGTAAAGTTAAGCCCTGCCTTTTCATTGCTTCGGGCCTCCGGCCCTCGCTGGTAAAGATGCCCTGCCTTTGACCATTGCTCTGACGTGTAGATAGGTTGAAGCTCGGGCCTTCGGCCCTCGCCGGCAAAGATTAGCCCTGCCTTTTCATTGCTTCGGGCCTTCGGCCCTCGCCTCCTCGGCCTTCGGCCTCGGAAAATCTATGCTCTGCCTTTGACTATTGCTCCGCGTTTTAGATGTAATGAAAGCTCGGGCCTTCGGCCCTCGCCTCCTCGGCCTCGGAAAATCTATGCTCTGCCTTTGACTATTGCTCCGCGTTTTAGATGTAATGAAAGCTCGGGCCTTCGGCCCTCGACTCCTCGGCCTTCGGCCTCGGAAAATCTATGCTCTGCCTTTGACTATTGCTCCGCGTTTTAGATGTAATGAAAGCTTTACTCTGCCTTTTAGACTCCTCGGCCTTCGGCCTCGGTCGGTCTTTGCTCAGCCTTTTAGATGGGTTGAAGTTCGGGCCTTCGGCCCTCGCTAACCGTACTCTGCTTTTAGACTTCGGGCCTTCGGCCCTCGTCTTCCCCTCAATTGGACTCATCCTTCAACGTAGAGTCACTTCGGGCCTTCGGCCCACGTCTTCCCATCGATTGGACTCATCCTTCCACTTAGAGTCACTTCGGGCCTTCGGCCCTCGTCTTACCCTGAATTGGACTCATCCTTCCACTTAGAGTCACTTATCGGCCTTCGGCCCTCGTCTTCCTCTCGATTGGACTCATCCTTCCACTTAGAGTCACTTCGGGCCTCCGGCCCTCGTCTTCCCCTCGATTGGACTCATCCTTCCACTTAGAGTCACTTCGGGCCTTCGGCCCTCGTCTTCCCCTCAATTGGACTCATCCTTCAACGTAGAGTCACTTCGGGCCTTCGGCCCTCGTCTTCCCATCGATTGGACTCATCCTTCCACTTAGAGTCACTTCGGGCCTTCGGCCCTCGTCTTACCCTGAATTGGACTCATCCTTCCACTTAGAGTCACTTCGGGCCTTCGGCCCTCGTCTTCCCCTCGATTGGACTCATCCTTCCACTTAGAGTCACTTCGGGCCTTCGGCCCTCGTCTTCCCCCCATTGGGACTCATCCTTCCATTTAGAGACACTTCGGGCCTTCGGCCCTCGTCTTTCCCCCGATTGGACTCATCCTTCCACTTAGAACTCCGACTTATCTCATAATCCTTTATCCATTGAACTCCCCTCATTATCCCCTCTTGAATGAGTACCTACATGCCCATACTTCCCAATTTTCGAAAAATTCGAATTTCGAATTTCGAACTTGAAAAAAATTTCAAAAAAGTCGAAGCAATTTTGCTTCATAAATAAAATTTTCAAAAAGTTGAAGCATTTTTGCTTCAAATTTCAAAAAATCAAAAGTTGAAGCAAATTTGCTTCAGGTTTCGAATTTCGAAACTCGAAACAAATTTGCTTCAACTTCGGAATTTCAAAAGTTGAAGCAAATTTGCTTCGAGATTCGAATTTTCTAAACTCGAAGCAAATTTGCTTCGAGTTTCGAAATTTTGCTTCACGAAGCAAAATTCGAAACCCGAAACAAAATATCAAAGCAAAATTTGCTTCTCGAAGCATTTCTGCTTCAGATCCATAACAGGATCCAGCTTACCCCCCACAAAATTTTCCCCACTATACAAAATTCAACCTTAAACTCTTCTACGTGTTGCCCCAGTGGTCAGAGACGCAGATTTTCTCGCTTCTCTACCAAATTTTACCACTAAAAAATTTTTGGGCAGCCATAACTACCCCTAAAGTTCGACTTTCGACTTTGGGATTTTTCCTGCCTATATCTACTTATCCCAACTTAAAATCCTCCCAGCAGAAGTTTTTCAATATCTCTATCCACTCCCGAGTTATTTCAAAAATCCGCACAATTTCGCGCATATTTGGAAGAATTTATTCGCGTCGCGAAATTCGACCTACAGACTTCAATTTTGAAATTTTCGAGTTGAATTTTTTTTAATCGTCATCAACTACTCGCGGCACGACATCCTCCCAGCAGAACTTTTTCGCTATAACCCCCCAGTCCCGAGATACCCCCGGTACCTATTCAATTTAGGTACCATGGGGCAATTATTTTGAAAAATCCCTATTTTTCCCAAATACCCCTTCTAATAGTACCCATAACTGCAAAACTTTCAGACCCCTAACTCAATCCGGTAAAGGGTTAGAATTTTTCAGCCTGGGGGGAAAATTTTTGGGAAGGCATAAGTACCCTTCAAGTTCGAATTTCGACTTCGAGTTTTTTGCATTCGAACTCTCCTAATAGCCCTACACGATCCTCCCAGCAGACGTTTTACGCTATCTCCAGCCGTTAAAAAGATAGCCCCGGCACTTTTGCGATTTAGGTACCAGGGGGTAATTATTTTTGCAAATTCATAATTTTCCTGAATGGCCCATGGAATTCTACCCCCCAAATGTCAAACTCCCAGCCCTGTATCTCTGGCCCTTCGGGCCAGGGACTTTTTCAAAAATTCAAAACTCCCTGAATTATAGGTATAATGTAATAAAATATATTATTTGTGAATAAATTACAAGTTGAAAATTTGCCCAAAATAAAAAGATGCATGATCGACAAATTTATACTTAGAAATTCGAAATTTACTAACTATTATAATTTATAATAAATAACATTAATAAGTACTAATTAAAATAATTTAATTTATAAAAATGAAAATAATTTTTGATTTTATTTATTTAAAATATCGAGAAAAGCAAATTTAAAAACAATTTTATTTACCTAATTTTAGATATATTTCAACGTTCAACGGTTGATTTGTTATATGAAACTGCTAATCGTGCAATGAGACAAATGATTTAAAATTTAAAATACTAATTTTATTTATAACATAAAATGCCAAAAATGTAACATTATATCATTATTATTTATTAAAAAATAACAAAAAAATTTTAAATTAACAAATATTTAAATTATTTTCAACAATTAATTTAAAATTATTACTAATTAATTAATATTCTATGAACTTAAAATTAATAAAAAATTTAAAAAATTAACAACCAAAAAAGTTAATTATTTTTGATAAATAATTGTTAAAATATGTATAAGGATGGTCAAAAGACGAATGTTTCCCCTACTCAACAAACGAATTTTGTTCAAAAGGATTAGGAACAATTTTTTTTTTGATTTAAATTTAACAAAAAATAGCTTTAAGGAAGCGCTTTATTTGTTTTTTTCAGCAAATAAAAATACTAATTTTATATTTATTTTAACTTTTAAATAAAATTTATTATTAGTGAAAAATATAAAAATAATTTGTAAAATACTATGACCTTCTCCAAGTGCACAAGGAAGGTGGCTGAGCAACAAATATAAAAACCTACATATATCAATATGTAATATAAATATTGTTTAGTATAAATTTAAAATAATAATTAAATTAATATCAACAAAATAATAACAAGTAGGTTTAAATTATTATTGAATAAAAATTTGAATAATACACAATTTGACGGGATTTTACTTATTTCTAAACGAATTACAAAAATTTTGGAGTAATGTCGCGAAATGCGACTTTTGTATTTTATTTTTGACCCTTTTGTCCCTTGTCCTTTTTTCTAAGAAATATTTTATTTTTTTTATTTCTATTTTTAATCATGCGTAATCAAATACGCCTAATTCTTTCCCATTATTCACTGCACTTTGTAAATTTTTGCTATTTTTATGTAAAACTCTCCCATTTTTCCTCTATTTAAACGTTAGGAATTTAGGGTATAATCAGAGTTTTTTGTAAATTCTCAGAGTTAAGAGTCTGTTTAGATTCTCAAGAGCTTTTCTAATTGTAATAGAAATTGTTTGAATAAAAGTTGAGTAACTTTTAGACTTTTGTTTTATTTAAAATAAAGAGTTTAACTTAGAACTTAAAGAGTTTGATTTAAGTTTTCTAAGTTTAAAGTTCTTTGACTAAGAGTTCATTGTATTTCTGTTTGAGTTAAATTTGAGTATTCTAGAGATTTCTAGAATTTAATTTATAAAGTTTAGATTGTATAAAAAGATTTAAATAAAGTTTATAATTTGTGAAACTTTTTAAATAGAATGAGTTAAGTTATCTTCTCCTAAAAGAGTACTTTATTTTTATAAAGTTTCTAGTTTGTGAAACTATTTGTTTACTTGAAAATAACTCTCTTTATGTAGAAAATATTAAATATTTGTTTTAATAATTTTTATTTTGCGACAAGTAATAAGAATTCAAATAAATTTTAACTAACTAGAAAAAATCCTAATAGCACAAAAATTTACTTTGTAAATAATACAGTGTGTTAAGTGAAATAATATGTGAAATAATTTATTCGAAATCAGCTAAGTTTGTGTCCGGCGAAGTCAAAAAATAAATCATTACTAAAAAAGTTAATCTTTAATAATTCAAAATTTTTAAAATAATTTTTAATGTTATTTAAAATATTGGAGAAAACAAATTTAAAAACTCAATTTTATTTACATAATTTTAAAAATAACAAAAAAATGTATTATCTTGATAAACCTGTTAATGTACGCTTAATGGGTAATACTATAACTTAAATTTAAAAATGAATCAAAATGTTAATTAAATGATTAAAAATATTAAATAAAATATTTAATCACACTTTAATAGACAAAATAAAAAAACATTGACGAATTTGATTGTTAAAAATGTATGACCCGCAATCTGAAAACTAAAATTTATAAAAATAAAATTCAAATAATAAAATTTCTTTGCGAATATTTATAATAAACGTAAGTCAAATTAACGTAAATACAATAAAATTAATTAATTTTGAATGAAATTGTGTATAATTAAATAAATTTTCCATCCAATACGCGATGAGAGTACATGGAACGTGGTGCTCGCGTGATACAAAATTTAAATTGATTTATTTATTTATAACATCATGATTTGGCTATAGCTAAGAGGCAGATTCAACAGTTCGACGGACATTAAAGATATATCTTTAAATAGAATATGAAAATTTTTTAAATTAACCATCGTTTTCAAATCTTCTGATCGTATTAACTGCGCATGGATCAAAAACAAAAATTTAAATAGCTAATTAAATAAAAAATAATTTAGACTAAAATAATGATTATAAATATAAAATGTCCACTCCATAAAAGAAATATTCAACATATTTCAACATAGCATTGAACATATCAACATATCTTCAACATATTATTAAACAAAAAATAAAAAAAATAACAATTTTAAAATTTAAAAATAAAAATAATAATGAAAATAAAGATTAATTAAGAAAAGAAGTGATACAAAATGGATGAACTTAATTAATTAATTAATGAAGTTGATACCTGGTACCCGTCGATATATTTCCTCCTGAAAAACATGCACGAAACATTTTAATAAAGATTAATATTTTAATTAAATTATTGCTAATAATTACGAGTTTATGTTTAATTGAATATAATAAAGTTGAGAAAAAATTCTGGTTATTAATGATAAAATTCATAATATTTAAGATTATTAGTTATAAATGCTGATAATGATTTAAGTAAAAATGTGAAAATAAATCGTAATACTAATTTATTTAGTCGAAAATGATAATAATTATATTTTAACTTATATATAAATATTATTAAATATTAACAAAATTTATTCTAAAGTAATATAAAATAATTCTAAAGTATATTCACAAAAGAAATATTTGACAAAAATTTTTTAAAACGTGATTAGTCCAAGTTCAGTTAAATATAAAATAATATATATAAGGATAAATGCTTCGTATAAATATACTTTAAAAATTATTAAAATAACTTGTAAGATAAAATTTAGAAAATCTTACTAAAAACCATATATCTTATAATTAAACTATTATTAATTAATTTAAAGTTATTAAATTGCTGATTAATTATTTTATCATACCTATCATCAATAACACAGCACCAAGTATGGTCAAACGAAATAAAAAATTAAAATAACAAAAAATGCTTATAATAGTGATTATAAACATAAAAATTAACTTTTTATAAATTTATCCCATTATTTAATATCCTGCTCATTATAATATTATAACTCGTTTCATGCATATGCTTTAATATCATTTGGCAGAAAAATTTGTCTTTGGACGGTGCACTATGCTTTATGTTAAATGGAGAATTATAAACAATAAATATATTAAATTTAAGAGAAATTTAAATAAATATTAAAAGAAAATATAATAAAAAAGGTATGTATTGAATAATAAAATTATAGTTTTTAAGCAGATTCAAATTTAAAACTCAATAACAAATTTAAAATTAAAGAGTTGATTAAATTAAAAAATATTCGATCAAAACACAGAATGTTTTATAATGACAAAATATTTAAATAATAATTATTAATTAAAATAGTTTAAAAAATATAAAATTCAAGATTGAAAAGCAGAAGCGACAAAGATTAAAGAGGAAATTTGCATCCTATCATTACATTTAAAATAATTCTTAAAATATATTTTATATCAAAACAAGAATTGCGTACAAATAACAGATACAAACAAAACAAATAATTGATAATGAATAAATAAAATTATCATAGCAAACAAAATTATAATATGTTACTCTATCATTCATCCAAAAATAAAAATTTAGCAATTAACAAATTAATTATTATTAGAAATTAGAATAATTATAAATAAATATTGGGTAAAAAATTGTAAGTAACTTAATCACAAAAATACTGCTCTATTATTTATTAGCTTTAATATTATGAATTATATATTAGACATAATTTTATTAGAAAAATGTCATTAAAATTCAGTCCATTAAAATTTAAATAATTAAATTTTTTAGAATCTTTATATATGAAGTTAAAAAGGAGATTTATATCCATTGTTTAAATTTACTATATTATATAATTTACCGTTGGTATTAATAATCATTTAAAAATAATTGAAAATAACTAATTGAAATTAGTCTTATAAATATTATACAAAAGTTATAACGTTCTAAACAAATTGATAAACAAATTGACAAAAATTTAATAAATAGCTTAAAAATAAACTAGACAAAAAATTAATATTTTTCAATAAAACATAATTTAAAAAAATTTGTTATATATTAAAATATATAACAATCGAGGGCCGAAGGCTTCGGGCCTTCGGCCCTCGCCGGTAAAGGGGGGCCTTCGGCCCTCGCCTCCTCGGCCTTCGGCCTCGGAAAATCTATGCTCAGCCTTTGACTATTGCTCCGCGTTTTAGATGTAATGAAAGCTCGGGCCTTCGGCCCTCGCCTCCTCGGCCTTCGGCCTCGGAAAATCTATGCTCTGCCTTTGACTATTGCTCCGCGTGCTTCGGGCCTTCGGCCCTCGCCGGTAAATTTGCCTGCCTTTGACTATTGCTCTGCATTTTAGATGGGTTGAAGCTCGGGCCTTCGGCCCGAGCGTTGCTTCGGGCCTTCGGCCCTCGCCGGTAAAGGGGGGCCTTCGGCCCTCGCCTCCTCGGCCTTCGGCCTCGGAAAATCTATGCTCAGCCTTTGACTATTGCTCCGCGTTTTAGATGTAATGAAAGCTCGGGCCTTCGGCCCTCGCCTCCTCGGCCTTCGGCCTCGGAAAATCTATGCTCTGCCTTTGACTATTGCTCCGCGTTTTAGATGTAATGAATGCTCGGGCCTTCGGCCCTCGCCTCCTCGGCCTTCGGCCTCGGCGGACTATTGCTCTGCCTTTGACTATTGCTCCGCGTTTTAGATGTAATGAATGCTCGGGCCTTCGGCCCTCGCCTCCTCGGCCTTCGGCCTCGGCGGACTATTGCTCTGCCTTTGACTATTGCTCCGCGTTTTAGATGTAATGAATGCTCGGGCCTTCGGCCCTCGCCTCCTCGGCCTCGGCGGACTATTGCTCTGCCTTTTAGATGGAATGAAGTCTCGGGCCTTCGGCCCGCAAAACTCCTCGGCCTTCGGCCTCGGTGTTTTTATGACTTTTGGCCTTTTCAGTGCCACACTCAAGTACGGCACCAAAACGTCTCGGGCCTTCGGCCCTCGCCTACGGCGGGCCTTCGGCCCGCCGTTTGGAAGACGAGGGCCTTCGGCCCTCGTCTTCCCATCGATTGGACTCATCCTTCCACTTAGAGTCACTTCGGGCCTTCGGCCCTCGTCTTACCCTGAATTGGACTCATCCTTCCACTTAGAGTCACTTCGGGCCTTCGGCCCTCGTCTTCCCCTCGATTGGACTCATCCTTCCACTTAGAGTCATTTCGGGCCTTCGGCCCTCGTCTTCCCCCCATTGGGACTCATCCTTCCATTTAGAGACACTTCGGGCCTTCGGCCCTCGTCTTTCCCCCGATTGGACTCATCCTTCCACTTAGAACCTCGACTTATCTCATAATCCTTTATCCCATTGAACTCCCCTCATTATCCCCTCTTCAATGAGTACCTACTCGCCAATACTTTCCACTTTTAGAAAAATTCGAATTGCGAAGTTCGAATTCGAACTTGAAAAAAATTTAAAAAAGTTGAAGCAATTTTGCTTCATAAATAAAATTTTCAAAAGTTGAAGCATTTTTGCTTCAAATTTCAAAGAATCAAAAGTTGAAGCAAATTTGCTTCAGGTTTCGAATTTCGAAACTCGAAGCAAATTTGCTTAAACTTTAGAAATTTCAAAAGTTGAAGCAAATTTGCTTCAAGATTCGAATTTTCAAAACTCGAAGCAAATTTGCTTCGAGTTTCGAAATTTTGCTGCAAGAAGCAAAACACGAAACCCGAACAAAATTTTGAAGCAGAAACTGCTTCACGAAGCATTTCTGCTTCGGATCCATAACAGGATCAAGTTCACCCTCCCACAAAATTTTCCTCACTATACAAAATTCACACTTAAACTCTTCTACGGTTTGCCCCCCATAGTCAGAGACGCAGATTTTCTCGCTTCTCTACCAAATTTTACCACTAAAAAAATTTTGGGAAGCCATAACTACCCCTGAAGTTCGAATTTCGACTTTGGGATTTTTCCTATCGATATCTACTTATCCCAACTTAAAATCCTCCCAGCAGATGTTTTTCAATATCTTTATCCACTCCCGAGTTATTTCAAAAATTCGCAAAATTTCGCGAATATTTGGAAGAATTTATTCGCGTCGCGTAATTCGACCTACCGACTTTCGGTTTGACATTTTGGAGTCGAATTTTTTTTATTCGACATCTACTAATCGTGGGATGCGTGCCTCCCGTTGGAACTTTTTCGATATCTCGTCCCAGTCCCGAGATACCCCGGGTACCTATTCAATTTAGGTACCATGGGGCAATTATTTTCAAAAATCACTATTTTTCCCAAATGCCCCATCGAATCAAACCCCGGATGCAAAAAGTTTCAGACCCCTAACTCAATCCGGTAAAGGGTTAGAATTTTTCAGCCTGGGGGCATAACCATTTGGGAAGGCATAAGTACCCTTCAGGTCCGAATTTCGACTTCGAGTTTTTTGCATTCGAACTCTCCTAATAGCCCTACACGATCCTCCCAGCAGACGTTTTCCGCTATCTCCAGCCGTTAAAAAGATAGCCCCGGCACTTTTGCGATTTAGGTACCAGGGGGTAATTATTTTTGCAAATTCATAATTTTCCTGAATGGCCCATGGAATTCTACCCCCCAAATGTCAAACTCCCAGCCCTCTATCTCTGGCCCTTCGGGCCAGGGACTTTTTCAAAAATTCAACACTCCCTGAATTATAGGTATAATGTAACTAGCTGTGGGTTACGTATGCGATGGCGGTAACTTACGTATGCAATGGCAGTTTAATTTTGCTTTGGGTTTGAATTTTGCTCTGCCCGTTGGAAAGCCTAACGGCTTTGGGGCGCGCTTCGCGCGCTGCTAGAACTTTTAATTGTCTGGAATATGTTTGATTACCTCTGCCATTTGATTGCTTCGGGCCTCCGGCCCTCGCTGGTAAAGTTAAGCCCTGCCTTTTCATTGCTTCGGGCCTCCGGCCCTCGCTGGTAAAGATGCCCTGCCTTTGACCATTGCTCTGACGTGTAGATAGGTTGAAGCTCGGGCCTTCGGCCCTCGCCGGCAAAGATTAGCCCTGCCTTTTCATTGCTTCGGGCCTTCGGCCCTCGCCTCCTCGGCCTTCGGCCTCGGAAAATCTATGCTCTGCCTTTGACTATTGCTCCGCGTTTTAGATGTAATGAAAGCTCGGGCCTTCGGCCCTCGCCTCCTCGGCCTCGGAAAATCTATGCTCTGCCTTTGACTATTGCTCCGCGTTTTAGATGTAATGAAAGCTCGGGCCTTCGGCCCTCGACTCCTCGGCCTTCGGCCTCGGAAAATCTATGCTCTGCCTTTGACTATTGCTCCGCGTTTTAGATGTAATGAAAGCTTTACTCTGCCTTTTAGACTCCTCGGCCTTCGGCCTCGGTCGGTCTTTGCTCAGCCTTTTAGATGGGTTGAAGTTCGGGCCTTCGGCCCTCGCTAACCGTACTCTGCTTTTAGACTTCGGGCCTTCGGCCCTCGTCTTCCCCTCAATTGGACTCATCCTTCAACGTAGAGTCACTTCGGGCCTTCGGCCCACGTCTTCCCATCGATTGGACTCATCCTTCCACTTAGAGTCACTTCGGGCCTTCGGCCCTCGTCTTACCCTGAATTGGACTCATCCTTCCACTTAGAGTCACTTATCGGCCTTCGGCCCTCGTCTTCCTCTCGATTGGACTCATCCTTCCACTTAGAGTCACTTCGGGCCTCCGGCCCTCGTCTTCCCCTCGATTGGCCCTCGCCTCCTCGGCCTTCGGCCTCGGAAAATCTATGCTCAGCCTTTGACTATTGCTCCGCGTTTTAGATGTAATGAAAGCTCGGGCCTTCGGCCCTCGCCTCCTCGGCCTTCGGCCTCGGAAAATCTATGCTCTGCCTTTGACTATTGCTCCGCGTGCTTCGGGCCTTCGGCCCTCGCCGGTAAATTTGCCTGCCTTTGACTATTGCTCTGCATTTTAGATGGGTTGAAGCTCGGGCCTTCGGCCCGAGCGTTGCTTCGGGCCTTCGGCCCTCGTCGGTAAAGGGGGGCCTTCGGCCCTCGCCTCCTCGGCCTTCGGCCTCGGAAAATCTATGCTCAGCCTTTGACTATTGCTCCGCGTTTTAGATGTAATGAAAGCTCGGGCCTTCGGCCCTCGCCTCCTCGGCCTTCGGCCTCGGAAAATCTATGCTCTGCCTTTGACTATTGCTCCGCGTTTTAGATGTAATGAATGCTCGGGCCTTCGGCCCTCGCCTCCTCGGCCTTCGGCCTCGGCGGACTATTGCTCTGCCTTTGACTATTGCTCCGCGTTTTAGATGTAATGAATGCTCGGGCCTTCGGCCCTCGCCTCCTCGGCCTTCGGCCTCGGCGGACTATTGCTCTGCCTTTGACTATTGCTCCGCGTTTTAGATGTAATGAATGCTCGGGCCTTCGGCCCTCGCCTCCTCGGCCTCGGCGGACTATTGCTCTGCCTTTTAGATGGAATGAAGTCTCGGGCCTTCGGCCCGCAAAACTCCTCGGCCTTCGGCCTCGGTGTTTTTATGACTTTTGGCCTTTTCAGTGCCACACTCAAGTACGGCACCAAAACGTCTCGGGCCTTCGGCCCTCGCCTACGGCGGGCCTTCGGCCCGCCGTTTGGAAGACGAGGGCCTTCGGCCCTCGTCTTCCCATCGATTGGACTCATCCTTCCACTTAGAGTCACTTCGGGCCTTCGGCCCTCGTCTTACCCTGAATTGGACTCATCCTTCCACTTAGAGTCACTTCGGGCCTTCGGCCCTCGTCTTCCCCTCGATTGGACTCATCCTTCCACTTAGAGTCATTTCGGGCCTTCGGCCCTCGTCTTCCCCCCATTGGGACTCATCCTTCCATTTAGAGACACTTCGGGCCTTCGGCCCTCGTCTTTCCCCCGATTGGACTCATCCTTCCACTTAGAACCTCGACTTATCTCATAATCCTTTATCCCATTGAACTCCCCTCATTATCCCCTCTTCAATGAGTACCTACTCGCCAATACTTTCCACTTTTAGAAAAATTCGAATTGCGAAGTTCGAATTCGAACTTGAAAAAAATTTAAAAAAGTTGAAGCAATTTTGCTTCATAAATAAAATTTTCAAAAGTTGAAGCATTTTTGCTTCAAATTTCAAAGAATCAAAAGTTGAAGCAAATTTGCTTCAGGTTTCGAATTTCGAAACTCGAAGCAAATTTGCTTAAACTTTAGAAATTTCAAAAGTTGAAGCAAATTTGCTTCAAGATTCGAATTTTCAAAACTCGAAGCAAATTTGCTTCGAGTTTCGAAATTTTGCTGCAAGAAGCAAAACACGAAACCCGAACAAAATTTTGAAGCAGAAACTGCTTCACGAAGCATTTCTGCTTCGGATCCATAACAGGATCAAGTTCACCCTCCCACAAAATTTTCCTCACTATACAAAATTCACACTTAAACTCTTCTACGGTTTGCCCCCCATAGTCAGAGACGCAGATTTTCTCGCTTCTCTACCAAATTTTACCACTAAAAAAATTTTGGGAAGCCATAACTACCCCTGAAGTTCGAATTTCGACTTTGGGATTTTTCCTATCGATATCTACTTATCCCAACTTAAAATCCTCCCAGCAGATGTTTTTCAATATCTTTATCCACTCCCGAGTTATTTCAAAAATTCGCAAAATTTCGCGAATATTTGGAAGAATTTATTCGCGTCGCGTAATTCGACCTACCGACTTTCGGTTTGACATTTTGGAGTCGAATTTTTTTTATTCGACATCTACTAATCGTGGGATGCGTGCCTCCCGTTGGAACTTTTTCGATATCTCGTCCCAGTCCCGAGATACCCCGGGTACCTATTCAATTTAGGTACCATGGGGCAATTATTTTCAAAAATCACTATTTTCCCAAATGCCCCATCGAATCAAACCCCGGATGCAAAAAGTTTCAGACCCCTAACTCAATCCGGTAAAGGGTTAGAATTTTTCAGCCTGGGGGCATAACCATTTGGGAAGGCATAAGTACCCTTCAGGTCCGAATTTCGACTTCGAGTTTTTTGCATTCGAACTCTCCTAATAGCCCTACACGATCCTCCCAGCAGACGTTTTCCGCTATCTCCAGCCGTTAAAAAGATAGCCCCGGCACTTTTGCGATTTAGGTACCAGGGGGTAATTATTTTTGCAAATTCATAATTTTCCTGAATGGCCCATGGAATTCTACCCCCCAAATGTCAAACTCCCAGCCCTCTATCTCTGGCCCTTCGGGCCAGGGACTTTTTCAAAAATTCAACACTCCCTGAATTATAGGTATAATGTAACTAGCTGTGGGTTACGTATGCGATGGCGGTAACTTACGTATGCAATGGCAGTTTAATTTTGCTTTGGGTTTGAATTTTGCTCTGCCCGTTGGAAAGCCTAACGGCTTTGGGGCGCGCTTCGCGCGCTGCTAGAACTTTTAATTGTCTGGAATATGTTTGATTACCTCTGCCATTTGATTGCTTCGGGCCTCCGGCCCTCGCTGGTAAAGTTAAGCCCTGCCTTTTCATTGCTTCGGGCCTCCGGCCCTCGCTGGTAAAGATGCCCTGCCTTTGACCATTGCTCTGACGTGTAGATAGGTTGAAGCTCGGGCCTTCGGCCCTCGCCGGCAAAGATTAGCCCTGCCTTTTCATTGCTTCGGGCCTTCGGCCCTCGCCTCCTCGGCCTTCGGCCTCGGAAAATCTATGCTCTGCCTTTGACTATTGCTCCGCGTTTTAGATGTAATGAAAGCTCGGGCCTTCGGCCCTCGCCTCCTCGGCCTCGGAAAATCTATGCTCTGCCTTTGACTATTGCTCCGCGTTTTAGATGTAATGAAAGCTCGGGCCTTCGGCCCTCGACTCCTCGGCCTTCGGCCTCGGAAAATCTATGCTCTGCCTTTGACTATTGCTCCGCGTTTTAGATGTAATGAAAGCTTTACTCTGCCTTTTAGACTCCTCGGCCTTCGGCCTCGGTCGGTCTTTGCTCAGCCTTTTAGATGGGTTGAAGTTCGGGCCTTCGGCCCTCGCTAACCGTACTCTGCTTTTAGACTTCGGGCCTTCGGCCCTCGTCTTCCCCTCAATTGGACTCATCCTTCAACGTAGAGTCACTTCGGGCCTTCGGCCCACGTCTTCCCATCGATTGGACTCATCCTTCCACTTAGAGTCACTTCGGGCCTTCGGCCCTCGTCTTACCCTGAATTGGACTCATCCTTCCACTTAGAGTCACTTATCGGCCTTCGGCCCTCGTCTTCCTCTCGATTGGACTCATCCTTCCACTTAGAGTCACTTCGGGCCTCCGGCCCTCGTCTTCCCCTCGATTGGACTCATCCTTCCACTTAGAGTCACTTCGGGCCTTCGGCCCTCGTCTTCCCCTCAATTGGACTCATCCTTCAACGTAGAGTCACTTCGGGCCTTCGGCCCTCGTCTTCCCATCGATTGGACTCATCCTTCCACTTAGAGTCACTTCGGGCCTTCGGCCCTCGTCTTACCCTGAATTGGACTCATCCTTCCACTTAGAGTCACTTCGGGCCTTCGGCCCTCGTCTTCCCCTCGATTGGACTCATCCTTCCACTTAGAGTCACTTCGGGCCTTCGGCCCTCGTCTTCCCCCCATTGGGACTCATCCTTCCATTTAGAGACACTTCGGGCCTTCGGCCCTCGTCTTTCCCCCGATTGGACTCATCCTTCCACTTAGAACTCCGACTTATCTCATAATCCTTTATCCATTGAACTCCCCTCATTATCCCCTCTTGAATGAGTACCTACATGCCCATACTTCCCAATTTTCGAAAAATTCGAATTTCGAATTTCGAACTTGAAAAAAATTTCAAAAAAGTCGAAGCAATTTTGCTTCATAAATAAAATTTTCAAAAAGTTGAAGCATTTTTGCTTCAAATTTCAAAAAATCAAAAGTTGAAGCAAATTTGCTTCAGGTTTCGAATTTCGAAACTCGAAACAAATTTGCTTCAACTTCGGAATTTCAAAAGTTGAAGCAAATTTGCTTCGAGATTCGAATTTTCTAAACTCGAAGCAAATTTGCTTCGAGTTTCGAAATTTTGCTTCACGAAGCAAAATTCGAAACCCGAAACAAAATATCAAAGCAAAATTTGCTTCTCGAAGCATTTCTGCTTCAGATCCATAACAGGATCCAGCTTACCCCCCACAAAATTTTCCCCACTATACAAAATTCAACCTTAAACTCTTCTACGTGTTGCCCCAGTGGTCAGAGACGCAGATTTTCTCGCTTCTCTACCAAATTTTACCACTAAAAAATTTTTGGGCAGCCATAACTACCCCTAAAGTTCGACTTTCGACTTTGGGATTTTTCCTGCCTATATCTACTTATCCCAACTTAAAATCCTCCCAGCAGAAGTTTTTCAATATCTCTATCCACTCCCGAGTTATTTCAAAAATCCGCACAATTTCGCGCATATTTGGAAGAATTTATTCGCGTCGCGAAATTCGACCTACAGACTTCAATTTTGAAATTTTCGAGTTGAATTTTTTTTAATCGTCATCAACTACTCGCGGCACGACATCCTCCCAGCAGAACTTTTTCGCTATAACCCCCCAGTCCCGAGATACCCCCGGTACCTATTCAATTTAGGTACCATGGGGCAATTATTTTGAAAAATCCCTATTTTTCCCAAATACCCCTTCTAATAGTACCCATAACTGCAAAACTTTCAGACCCCTAACTCAATCCGGTAAAGGGTTAGAATTTTTCAGCCTGGGGGGAAAATTTTTGGGAAGGCATAAGTACCCTTCAAGTTCGAATTTCGACTTCGAGTTTTTTGCATTCGAACTCTCCTAATAGCCCTACACGATCCTCCCAGCAGACGTTTTACGCTATCTCCAGCCGTTAAAAAGATAGCCCCGGCACTTTTGCGATTTAGGTACCAGGGGGTAATTATTTTTGCAAATTCATAATTTTCCTGAATGGCCCATGGAATTCTACCCCCCAAATGTCAAACTCCCAGCCCTGTATCTCTGGCCCTTCGGGCCAGGGACTTTTTCAAAAATTCAAAACTCCCTGAATTATAGGTATAATGTAATAAAATATATTATTTGTGAATAAATTACAAGTTGAAAATTTGCCCAAAATAAAAAGATGCATGATCGACAAATTTATACTTAGAAATTCGAAATTTACTAACTATTATAATTTATAATAAATAACATTAATAAGTACTAATTAAAATAATTTAATTTATAAAAATGAAAATAATTTTTGATTTTATTTATTTAAAATATCGAGAAAAGCAAATTTAAAAACAATTTTATTTACCTAATTTTAGATATATTTCAACGTTCAACGGTTGATTTGTTATTTGAAACTGCTAATCGTGCAATGAGACAAATGATTTAAAATTTAAAATACTAATTTTATTTATAACATAAAATGCCAAAAATGTAACATTATATCATTATTATTTATTAAAAAATAACAAAAAAATTTTAAATTAACAAATATTTAAATTATTTTCAACAATTAATTTAAAATTATTACTAATTAATTAATATTCTATGAACTTAAAATTAATAAAAAATTTAAAAAATTAACAACCAAAAAAGTTAATTATTTTTGATAAATAATTGTTAAAATATGTATAAGGATGGTCAAAAGACGAATGTTTCCCCTACTCAACAAACGAATTTTGTTCAAAAGGATTAGGAACAATTTTTTTTTTGATTTAAATTTAACAAAAAATAGCTTTAAGGAAGCGCTTTATTTGTTTTTTTCAGCAAATAAAAATACTAATTTTATATTTATTTTAACTTTTAAATAAAATTTATTATTAGTGAAAAATATAAAAATAATTTGTAAAATACTATGACCTTCTCCAAGTGCACAAGGAAGGTGGCTGAGCAACAAATATAAAAACCTACATATATCAATATGTAATATAAATATTGTTTAGTATAAATTTAAAATAATAATTAAATTAATATCAACAAAATAATAACAAGTAGGTTTAAATTATTATTGAATAAAAATTTGAATAATACACAATTTGACGGGATTTTACTTATTTCTAAACGAATTACAAAAATTTTGGAGTAATGTCGCGAAATGCGACTTTTGTATTTTATTTTTGACCCTTTTGTCCCTTGTCCTTTTTTCTAAGAAATATTTTATTTTTTTTATTTCTATTTTTAATCATGCGTAATCAAATACGCCTAATTCTTTCCCATTATTCACTGCACTTTGTAAATTTTTGCTATTTTTATGTAAAACTCTCCCATTTTTCCTCTATTTAAACGTTAGGAATTTAGGGTATAATCAGAGTTTTTTGTAAATTCTCAGAGTTAAGAGTCTGTTTAGATTCTCAAGAGCTTTTCTAATTGTAATAGAAATTGTTTGAATAAAAGTTGAGTAACTTTTAGACTTTTGTTTTATTTAAAATAAAGAGTTTAACTTAGAACTTAAAGAGTTTGATTTAAGTTTTCTAAGTTTAAAGTTCTTTGACTAAGAGTTCATTGTATTTCTGTTTGAGTTAAATTTGAGTATTCTAGAGATTTCTAGAATTTAATTTATAAAGTTTAGATTGTATAAAAAGATTTAAATAAAGTTTATAATTTGTGAAACTTTTTAAATAGAATTTGAGTTAAGTTATCTTCTCCTAAAAGAGTACTTTATTTTTATAAAGTTTCTAGTTTGTGAAACTATTTGTTTACTTGAAAATAACTCTCTTTATGTAGAAAATATTAAATATTTGTTTTAATAATTTTTATTTTGCGACAAGTAATAAGAATTCAAATAAATTTTAACTAACTAGAAAAAATCCTAATAGCACAAAAATTTACTTTGTAAATAATACAGTGTGTTAAGTGAAATAATATGTGAAATAATTTATTCGAAATCAGCTAAGTTTGTGTCCGGCGAAGTCAAAAAATAAATCATTACTAAAAAAGTTAATCTTTAATAATTCAAAATTTTTAAAATAATTTTTAATGTTATTTAAAATATTGGAGAAAACAAATTTAAAAACTCAATTTTATTTACATAATTTTAAAAATAACAAAAAAATGTATTATCTTGATAAACCTGTTAATGTACGCTTAATGGGTAATACTATAACTTAAATTTAAAAATGAATCAAAATGTTAATTAAATGATTAAAAATATTAAATAAAATATTTAATCACACTTTAATAGACAAAATAAAAAAACATTGACGAATTTGATTGTTAAAAATGTATGACCCGCAATCTGAAAACTAAAATTTATAAAAATAAAATTCAAATAATAAAATTTCTTTGCGAATATTTATAATAAACGTAAGTCAAATTAACGTAAATACAATAAAATTAATTAATTTTGAATGAAATTGTGTATAATTAAATAAATTTTCCATCCAATACGCGATGAGAGTACATGGAACGTGGTGCTCGCGTGATACAAAATTTAAATTGATTTATTTATTTATAACATCATGATTTGGCTATAGCTAAGAGGCAGATTCAACAGTTCGACGGACATTAAAGATATATCTTTAAATAGAATATGAAAATTTTTTAAATTAACCATCGTTTTCAAATCTTCTGATCGTATTAACTGCGCATGGATCAAAAACAAAAATTTAAATAGCTAATTAAATAAAAAATAATTTAGACTAAAATAATGATTATAAATATAAAATGTCCACTCCATAAAAGAAATATTCAACATATTTCAACATAGCATTGAACATATCAACATATCTTCAACATATTATTAAACAAAAAATAAAAAAAATAACAATTTTAAAATTTAAAAATAAAAATAATAATGAAAATAAAGATTAATTAAGAAAAGAAGTGATACAAAATGGATGAACTTAATTAATTAATTAATGAAGTTGATACCTGGTACCCGTCGATATATTTCCTCCTGAAAAACATGCACGAAACATTTTAATAAAGATTAATATTTTAATTAAATTATTGCTAATAATTACGAGTTTATGTTTAATTGAATATAATAAAGTTGAGAAAAAATTCTGGTTATTAATGATAAAATTCATAATATTTAAGATTATTAGTTATAAATGCTGATAATGATTTAAGTAAAAATGTGAAAATAAATCGTAATACTAATTTATTTAGTCGAAAATGATAATAATTATATTTTAACTTATATATAAATATTATTAAATATTAACAAAATTTATTCTAAAGTAATATAAAATAATTCTAAAGTATATTCACAAAAGAAATATTTGACAAAAATTTTTTAAAACGTGATTAGTCCAAGTTCAGTTAAATATAAAATAATATATATAAGGATAAATGCTTCGTATAAATATACTTTAAAAATTATTAAAATAACTTGTAAGATAAAATTTAGAAAATCTTACTAAAAACCATATATCTTATAATTAAACTATTATTAATTAATTTAAAGTTATTAAATTGCTGATTAATTATTTTATCATACCTATCATCAATAACACAGCACCAAGTATGGTCAAACGAAATAAAAAATTAAAATAACAAAAAATGCTTATAATAGTGATTATAAACATAAAAATTAACTTTTTATAAATTTATCCCATTATTTAATATCCTGCTCATTATAATATTATAACTCGTTTCATGCATATGCTTTAATATCATTTGGCAGAAAAATTTGTCTTTGGACGGTGCACTATGCTTTATGTTAAATGGAGAATTATAAACAATAAATATATTAAATTTAAGAGAAATTTAAATAAATATTAAAAGAAAATATAATAAAAAAGGTATGTATTGAATAATAAAATTATAGTTTTTAAGCAGATTCAAATTTAAAACTCAATAACAAATTTAAAATTAAAGAGTTGATTAAATTAAAAAATATTCGATCAAAACACAGAATGTTTTATAATGACAAAATATTTAAATAATAATTATTAATTAAAATAGTTTAAAAAATATAAAATTCAAGATTGAAAAGCAGAAGCGACAAAGATTAAAGAGGAAATTTGCATCCTATCATTACATTTAAAATAATTCTTAAAATATATTTTATATCAAAACAAGAATTGCGTACAAATAACAGATACAAACAAAACAAATAATTGATAATGAATAAATAAAATTATCATAGCAAACAAAATTATAATATGTTACTCTATCATTCATCCAAAAATAAAAATTTAGCAATTAACAAATTAATTATTATTAGAAATTAGAATAATTATAAATAAATATTGGGTAAAAAATTGTAAGTAACTTAATCACAAAAATACTGCTCTATTATTTATTAGCTTTAATATTATGAATTATATATTAGACATAATTTTATTAGAAAAATGTCATTAAAATTCAGTCCATTAAAATTTAAATAATTAAATTTTTTAGAATCTTTATATATGAAGTTAAAAAGGAGATTTATATCCATTGTTTAAATTTACTATATTATATAATTTACCGTTGGTATTAATAATCATTTAAAAATAATTGAAAATAACTAATTGAAATTAGTCTTATAAATATTATACAAAAGTTATAACGTTCTAAACAAATTGATAAACAAATTGACAAAAATTTAATAAATAGCTTAAAAATAAACTAGACAAAAAATTAATATTTTTCAATAAAACATAATTTAAAAAAATTTGTTATATATTAAAATACCCAGACGAGTGCTGCATAAAGAATGCCGATGAATGCTACATAATTTTAATTATTATTAAACAATAATTAAATGATAATAAGTTAAAAATTCTTTGTGTAAGTGTTTATATTCTTTGTGTTGCTATCAAAATAACTAACTATAAATTAAATCAAAAATAATTAATTAATAACTTAATTATTAAAAATTTAAAAATCGAATTTTTAAATGACAACCAATTTCTAACGCGATTAATGTTAGTTAAGCATTTGTATTAATAATAAGTATTTATTGTAATTCATAAGCGATTTAAACTAGATTTAAAAAATGTATGAAAGGTTATTTAATTTTGAACTTAATACAATGCTGACATTTAAATAATATTTTTATAAATTTTAATTTAAAATTTAATAACTGTACTGGAGGAAAAGTTTTTAAAATAGCTGTTCAACAGCGTATTGATCAACTTCAACAACTTATTAATCAAATTGTATGTAAAACTATAAATTTTGAAATATTAAAAAAAATTCAATAATATAAGTATTAATTGTCTTGAAAATAAACGAAATTGCCAAAATATACAATTTAAAACAGTTCTTTTACTAAATTATTTATTAGACAAAATATATTAATATAAAAATGATAATAAAATTTGAAGAATAATAACATATTAAATAATTTTAAATGAGATTGAACAAAATTTACAGAAACTCATATCCAAATTTAATTAATTAATAGGCATAATAGTTTTAAAAATAAATCCAAAACAAATAAAAAATTAATTTTTATTGCAAAAAAATCGTGGATGAAATATCTTGGCATAGAACTGATTTAAATTTAATAAAAATTATTATATGCATGTAAAGAATTGTTTAATATTAACTTCATTAATGTTGATATGTATAAAAATAACAATAAAATTTATCTCATAAAATTAATTTGTGGATAATTAAAGCAAATTACTAGCAAATTTTTGGTGAAAAATAAAAGTTTTTAGATGAATTTAAAAAAATTTAATATACAAAAGATTAGATATTGTTGATATTTAAGTAATTTAACAGAAAAAATAATAACTAAATATTAGAATAAATAAATACACTAAAATAACAAAAAATATTTTTCAGATAAAAATTATCTAAAAATTATTAAAAAATATTAAAAATTGTTTTAAACATGATAAAAATTGGTGTAGGTAGCAGAAAGCAAATGAAGGTTGCACTTTATCAATCACAATTTTATAATTATTTTTTATTTAAGAATATAATTTTCAAAAGTTATAACATTAGTAGTAAATTAATAATTATTTTTCATTCAAAATATTTGATTACAGAAGGCTATGTAATAAATTATTTAAGATAAGGCATGGTATGTATTTATTGGCATACTACAAAGATTTTAATTTATGTTAAAATATTTTTTAAAAATCCAGCACATGTGATACTAGCAAATTAATGCAAAACATTTAGCTTCAAAAAATTATACAATTACAAAAAATTTTCAATTAGACTATGTATATGATTAAATAGGGAAATTAAACTTTAGTTCAAATTTTATAAGAAAATAATTTTATTGTTGCTTAATATTATTAAATAAAAACTAATTTTTTTTAAATCCTTAAAATGAAATACCCTAAAAATCAAAATAAAGTTTCATTCTTGTTATCGAACTAAAGATAATACAAGTGGTTAATTACCATACAATAAAAATAAAATTGAGCTAACCAAATAAAAAATCGAAAATAAAATGACTTTAATTTAATAATTAGTTCTAAATATATGTAAAATGATGGTATATGAACGCATAAACGAATATTAATTTAAATTATACTTCTTAGAATTACAAAAATTTTCATGTGTTTTATATTTATTTTACAAGATTAAACAAAGTTATTATTAAATTAAAGTCTTTATTTTGTTTATGCATTCGGACAGTGACAAGTCCCCAGAGCACAGGTCATTCCAAAGCAATCATCATTCTTAATGAGAAATTATTTGCGCAAAAAATTTATTTTTAATATCACTTTTGCGCAACTTTTAGCCGGGGCACAGATACGTTCTATTGCATCATTTAAGTTGGCGAACCCTGCTTGTTTATAAGCATTCTCACATTCACATTTATTTGTTGTTTCATTACAAGCATTTTTAAGACCACCACATTTACTTTGAGGACTACCATTGAGAGTTTCAACCAAAAAGGAAATTGATGGAACAGTAACTGAAAGTTTTTAAAATGAAGAAAATCTAAGTTAATGTAGAAAATCTGTTCTAACGATGTCGGCGGTTTCAGTTAACCTTCGGTTAGGGTTATAGATCAATCCAAAAATTTTATTTTTCGGTCTGGCCTCGGCTAAACGAAGAATTTTGAAAAAGCTACAATCTTATGTAGAATCCTAATTCAAAACACCTGAGTTTTAGAAAAATGTTATATTTTAAATTAAAGCAATTTAAATTTAACAATTAAATTACATGGTGCATTCTCCCCACACGTACACTCACATACTTTTCCACCCACACAAGTTCCGTTAGTTTGACAATCATTATCGCTTAGGCATGGTGCAGCATCTTGACATTTTTGATTTTGCTTTAATTATAAATCCAAAAATAATTTCTTAAATAATTAATTACAGTATTATTTTCATCAGCTCGCCAAAACTCATTGTTAAAATCACCCAAATTGTTATGAACCTTCCCATTATTGAAATAGATAAAAGCAAAAAATGATATAAATGAGAGAATTAATTTTATTTTATTAGACATAGGTAATTAGTTAGCTAGATTATTTTTACAAAGATTTTAGAATGATCTAGATCTACACTAAAAAAAAAATTTTTTTTGAATAAACTTTTTTATGAATAAATTTATTAAATAATTTTATTTAAAATTGAATTTTTTATAAAAAGTTTTTAAGATATCGGCAAAAATAAGAAAATTTTAAATTGTTTTAAAAATGAGGAAATTTTGCACTTTATATTTCTTAAGATTCATCCCACACAATATTTAATAACATTTAAAATGTTGTTAAATTTAATTATTCACAATCAGTATTATAAAACACCCTAATAAAACGAGTCATTCATTCATTGGTTTTAAATTGGGTGGAGATTCGGGAAATGTTAAATGTCAGGTTAATTTCAAAAATGTAAAAAGTTTTTAAAAATTCATAAAAGATAAGAAATTTAATTTTCTGCCAATAAAATTATGTAGCAATTAATTCTAATTAAATTAATTTTAGGTAAACAATTTTTAATTAGATCTGTTATTTTGATAAATACTTCGATTGTTAATACTTCTAAAAATATTTTAAATAAATAAAAAGTTAAATTTAATAATTCCATTATATTTTATAAAACCTTAATTTATTTTATTCTTAGATTTATTTAAAATCTTATATTTTTAGTAAAAAAATATTTTTTTTTAATTTTTGATTTATCGTCATTTACATCATGAGTAAATATGTAAATTAAAATATTAAGGATTGCATTCGATCAAATATCAAAGTCCGACAAATTAATATAGAAATATTTTTTTGTTATTTTTTGTGTATTTAGTATATAAATATGAAAAGACTACTCAAATTTTATCTATTTTAAAATATTTAAATGTTTACCTAATTACTTGATAATTTTATCTATTAAATTAATAAACTGTTTAAATGTTAATAATTATTTTATTATTCCTATTATTTTTATTTTTAAAAATTAATTTTAAATAATTTTAAAAGTAATACAAAATGCATGCAAATCCCTGACACGAGCATTTTATAAAATTAAATAACATATGAAAAATATTTGAAAATATGTATGAATATATAAACAAATTTTTTAAATACCTAAATTAAATTTAATTAAAAACTATAAATTAAATAAATAACTAAAAAATTAACCCTTTGGCACTTCATTAAATTTAATCAATTTTATTTAGCTAGCGAAGGTGCTCGCCCTTCGGGCGAGCTCCTCCGCTAGCCTAATTCAAAATCATAACAAAACGTAATAGTCAAATCAACTCATTTCCGGTCAGTCTTTTCCTTTGACAAAAACTTTTTCCTATCTGTTGACTTTCCTATGAAAAAACTTAAACTATCTAATTCATCTAAAAAAATATGCATGAAACGTTTAAACCTTTATATTTCAATAAATGTAGCTTAAATTTTAAAAACAATAAACACATTTGAAGCAAAAAACAATCAAAAACACATAAATATTTAGGGAAGAATGTGTAAAAAAACTAACAAAACAAATGTTGAAATATTGCATGATTTGAAAATAATAGTAGTATTATGTACAAATCTTACAACATTGCAACATTCTTTTGCTAGTTTCGTAGAAAAACAATGCTCAAATAATTATACTTTTTTCAAATAAAATAATCATCATCTTAAATCTTCATCTTGGTTGTTTTTTCCAATTTAGTTTGATTTTGAGCCGTTCTAACTGTAAGTCCACTGATAATGCTTGATATCATCCAAACAATTGTATTGCAAACAATTGTATTGCTTTATTGTATTGTTTCTTATTTTGAATCTTTAAACTAAAAATGTTACTTTTTTACATTGCAATTTAATTATTTTGATTTTACCTTCCAAACAATTATCCAAAACAATTCTTGCATGGCTTCGCATTTTGAATTTTGAAACTGAAATTTTAGACTTATTTATATTGCAATTTAATTATATGTTGATTTTAACTTTCAATTTTCAACTATTAACTACTAACCAAATTTCAAATATTAATTTTCAACTATTAACTACTAACCAAATTTCAAATATTAATTTTCAACTATTAACTATTAACCAACTTTCAAATATTAATTTTTAACTATTAACCAACTTTAACATATTGATTTTAAACTTTTACCTATCAAATTTCAACTCTACACAACTCTACACAATTCAAACATTAATCCAATCAAGACATTGCCTTAACTATTAATCAACTTTCAACTATTAACTATTTTCTTGTTCCTTTTCTTGTTATTTGTTGTTCATTTTCTTGTTGTTCTTTTTCTTGTTGTTTATTCTCAAAAAAATTGGCTCAAAAATGTTTGTCTTAAATTAAAAAATATATTAGGTTTTTTAAATAAAGCAACCTATTAGATTGTGACAATCTTTAGACAACTCAATTCTAAATCTAAATCTTATTCTAAAACTAATCTCTATCATCTATTACTTCTCTATACACTACATTCATAACTTTTCTCTCGTTATTAGTTTCTAATAACCTAATTCTTAACGAATTCCAAGATCTAACCCTCGAGAGGGCCACATACAATTGACCGTGACTAAACACGTCTTTGGTCAAATCTATTCCCAATCCTTCTAATGTCTGCCCTTGGGCCTTATTCACAGTCATTGCAAAGGCTAACACCAATGGGAATTGGTGCCTATGTAAATCAAATGGGTACTCTCCATCGCAACACAGAGTGATGCGTGGGATATACACCATTTCACCTGCTCTATCTCCAGTCAAAAGTCTACAAACTATTAAGTTTGGTCTCATTTCTTCGACCAACATTCTAGTTCCATTACACAGGCCATTTTCTATATTCAAATTTCTAATCAACATCACTATGGCATATTTCTTTAATCTTAACTCATGCAATGGAAACCCATTTGGGCTCAATGAGTTCAAATACTCATCCAAATACTCGTCTAATACTTGTTTCTCTTCATTCTCGGCTTTGTCTATGCTCTTGTACAACGTTTCGTTGCCAGGAAGCATATTCAAAACCCTATTATTCAAATCTCTCACGTCGACATTTTTCGGCGCAACAATAGCCATATTGGCCATCTTATTCCAATCATTATCTATAATCACATTTCCAAAAATCTCTTCAGCTAGATCACCAGTACTAATAACATCCAGTGGTAATACCAACTGGTCAGTATCAATATTCCGTTCTCCGGAACCAATTTCTAATAAATCCTTAGCAAATCTTTTTTCAGTTTCTAAGGCTCTCATATTCTTTGTCAACTTGAACTTCTTCACAGAAGCCCAATATTGACTTCTTTTTATTGTCAAATCACAAATCTCGGCTCTAGTGGCATGCTTCTGGATTGGCAATGTCTGACGAAAATCGCCTGCCATCAGCATAATTTTGCCACCAAATTCTATACTATTATTCATAATCTCTTTCAATTTCAAATCTATAGTTGATAATGCTCTTTTGTGAATCATTGGTGCCTCATCACAAATGAACATATCAACGTTCTTCAATTCTTCCCATGCTCTTGAGCTTGGGCCTATTTTCCAATTGCTCATATCTAAATTCAAGCCAAATCTATTATGCAATGTTCTACCTCCTGGTAATAGCGTTGCCGCAATCCCAGTAAAGGCCATGTTACTAATTTTCTTATTCATTCCTCTAATCAAGTGAACAATTGTACAAAGTACAAATGTCTTTCCTGATCCACCTGGTCCGCTGAGAAAATAGAAGGCCATTTTCCCATCCGGATTGGAGATCCTAGTCAAAATCTCATCTACTATTTCTCTTTGCTCGTCGTTTAGTAGCTCGTAGCTACGACGACCTAGATCTAATTCTTCAGCAACATTAAATTGCTCTTCAATACTATTTACTTGATCAAAATCTAAATCATCTAGTTGGTTAATACCATCTAGTTTTTTCATAGTAGGAAAATCAGCAATTGATTTACCTGCTTCTAATATTCTTTTTACTATATCTATATACGCTTTTCTATATGCAAGTTCAATTCTAAGATTTTTTGCAAAATCCTCTGACAATGCATCCTTGAACAAAGCCCAAAGTTCTTCGGGTTTTGCAGGATTGCAATGCACTAAAATCAAGACAAATAACTCTCTCAATTTCCAAGGCATTTCGAAGTTGTTAGCTTCTTCTAATGCCTTCTTCCACTCATCATCATCTCTAATCAAACCTCTGGCTAAACATGCTTCCGCGAAGGTTGCATATTTTCTAATATTCAATATCAAATTATCTAATCTCTTTACAGTTCTCAAATCTTCATAGCTTGTAGCTCCTTTCACATTCAACAACAACAGCCGTAAGTGATAGCGTTCGGTTTCGGCTGGCGAAACCTTGACCATCCGACCAATTGTGTTGAAATGTGTCTTTCTCTCATTCCAAATTCCTTTTCTAAACACAAACTTCTCGGGAATCTCGTGATAAAAGAGATTCCGAGCTAAGGCATTATTCTTATTCAATTCAAAATATCCAATTAATTCAGAGTCATTTTCTATCTTTTCTCTAATCTCTTGCTCAGTCATATTCTCGTCGAAATAACACACGTGTTCACCGTCCAAATGGACAGGTAAAGTTGTGATGCTATGACTACGATCATATGTCTCAAATTCTAAAATTCTCCACACGGCCTCCTGCGGACAGACATACCGTGCGTCTATAAATTCTTTGATCTCGTCACAATCATTTTTCTCTTCATAATTCATAGTAGCTCTATCTGGCAACTTGTGAACATATTTATGCAAATATTTCACAGATGTCACACTATTCACTTTCTCCACATTAATGTGGCAATTAAACATCTTTAACAAATAAGGGTTGTGTGGAACAACCCATCTATTATCAAGTTCATGTCTCTTTCCTGCTGCAACTATTTCAACAGTTCTTCCATCTCTAGGTCTCGCATATAATGCTAAACCATTATCTAATACTAAAGTCTCTTGTTGAAAGGGTTTGGGATAACCCTTTGAACAACTTTTTATCTTTTTTCCATTCACTATTTTCTCTTCCATGCATGGGCAATTTGGATTCAAATCACCACATGGTCCATGGATCATAAACTTTTTAACTAATTCAAATAATTCATTATCTTTGTCTTTGTCAGGTAGTCTAGCACTAATTCCTCTATTCTCAACATCTTGAGAACTTGCTACTTTATCAAGCAAAGTCAAAAGCAAATGGATGTGCGGTAGTCCCCGTCCTTGGTTCTCTACCGGATACATCCAACAAATATCTCTGCCAAAAATTTTGGCCTTAGTTATCTCTTTCATCAACGCTTTTACTTTTAGATAGAATACTCTATCTACTATATCAGGTCTATCTGAAGGCACTTGTCCTTCATACAAATTCTCTTTAATCTCCTCCCATTGCGAATTACACGTCATAGTGACGAAAAGATCCGGTTTCCCGAACTTTCGCACTAATGACATTGCATCCTGGAAGTGCTTTTCTATATATCTCGGCGAGTTGGTCACCGTCGGAGGCAAAATAACTTTCCGCCCCAACGGCTTCCCAGTTTCTCTCGCCCTTTTTTCTAAGTAACTGTCAACGTTCTTATAGGCATCAGCCAAGATCGTTTTCTGATTACTTCTAATCCATCTCATTCTATCACTTTCAATCTTGACATATTCATCAACACAATACTGTTGAAAGAGTTTTCCCCCATAAAGAATGGGGTTAAACTCCTTCCTAATTCCAATACTATAACTTACATACTGAAGTCTAGTCACACGTCTAATACTATTTTCTTGTCTAATATCTGGATGCCACCCTAACGTACCACGCGGAAAAAACAGCGGGTATGTCATGGGTGATACTAACTGGTTAGTATTATCCAGAATTCTAAGTTCTTTTCCTTTTTCTCGTACTACAATCTTAGCATTAGGCATTTCGCCATCTGCTCCAGGCACATATACTGCTGCTACTTCGTTAGCTCTTGGTACATTGTACCCTAATCTCCTGTCTAAGTTAGTTTTTGTATCAAACAAAAGACTAACCTCGACAGGAGGTCTATTTTCAAGTCTAGCTCTTTCTTTTTCTTCATCCTCTTCATCCTTCATCATCCTGTATGCTTGCGCAAAAGGATTAATTTCTTTTATCAATTCATAAACATTTTTTAACAAACTCTGGTTTATGACAGGGTTTGCTCTATTCATTGCACTAAGCGCTTCTTCTGTATCAACAATAAAGACTTGCCCATAAGCAGGCTCGTCTCCATCGTCTGGATTCAATGCTAAGTTCAATTTATGATAAATCTGACCACATATGCGAAAGCAATATGGGCCTCTATTACTTGGATATCTATATCTAAGCGGATTCATGGAAGCCATGGAAACGCTACTATTCAAATTTCTAATACAATCAAAAAAATTCTTATATCTTGTATCAATTCTCAAAAACAAATTTTTCAGTAAAACTGGAAAATTGTCTTCTGGTATCAAATTCAATTTCACTTTGCCATGATGGCAACAAATATTAAAGGAATTTCCTTTATTTCCAATCTTCTCTTCCGGAAAATGTAGTGCACCACAGTGGGTACACTCAACATTCATCCTTCCGAGTCTATTCACAATCACATTTCTATGATCACCGGCTGCGAACAACCGGATCTCATCTCTAATTCTATTTCTATATCTAATTCTATCTTGTTCTAATCTCATATCTCTTTCAGCGTCCAATTCATTTTCTCTTAAAACTCTCTTTCTGATCATATCTTGTTCCAGGCGTTGCACATTTTCCTCTTCATCTTCAGTTTCTCTTCTAATTCTATGTCTAATCATATCTTGTTCTAATCGCTGCTCAGTTTCTTCTTCATTTTCTGTTTCTCTTCTGATTTTCTGCCTAATCCTTTGTTGTTCTAAGCGTTCCATTCTTCCTTGTTCTGATTCATTTTCCCGATTTTTTCTTTTGCGTTCTCTATCTTTATCAAGTCTTCGATTTCTTTTTTCTAAATTTTCTCTTTGCATATCATCAGCATTATTTTGAGCAATGTTTTGACTGGTTGAAGGAAGATCATCAATATCATCGAGCACAATTCTTATATTGCCTCTCATTTTTATTTAATAAGACTAAAATTTAAAAAATGAATCAACTATTAATTATTAACTATCAAATATTAACTCATCAACTGATAACCAAGATTTTCAACTTTGAATTTTCAGCTATTAACTATTAATCATCAACTATTAATTATTAACTATTAATTATTTTACTATATACTTTTTATATATTATTTTACTATATTCTATAACTTTTTTACTATATATACTACAACTGTTAGTTAATAATTAATAGTAAAAGAACTTTTTACTATATATACTAAAAATTTTAGTTAATAGTTAACAGTAAAAGAACTTTTTTACAACATATACTACAACTTTTACTTAATAGTTAATAGTAAAAGAACTTTTTTACTACATATACTACAACTTTTACTTAATAGTTAATAGTAAAAGAACTTTTTTACTACATATACTACAACTTTTACTTAATAGTTAATAGTAAAAGAACTTTTTTACTACATATACTACAACTTTTACTTAATTGTTAATAGTAAAAGAACTTTTTTACTACATATACTACAACTTTTACTTAATAGTTAATAGTAAAAGAACTTTTTTACTACATATACTACAACTTTTACTTAATTGTTAATAGTAAAAGAACTTTTTTACTACATATACTACAACTGTTAGTTAATAGTTAATAGTAAAAGAACTTTTTTACTATATATACTACAACTGTTATACTACAACTGTTAGTCACTCTAGTACTCTCAACAATTTAGTGTCACACAATGTCAAATTCTAGGACTATCAACTATTTAGCATCACACTATGTCAACCTTGCTAGTACTATCAATTATAAGCTATTTAGTATTACACACTGTCAAACTCTAGGACTCTCAACTATTTAGTGTCACACAATGTTAAACTCTAGGACTATCAACTATTTAGCATCACACTATGTCAACCTTGCTAGTACTATCAATTATAAGCTATTTAGTATCACACAATGTCACACTATCAACTATTTAGTATCTCACTGCATCAAACTATCTAGGACTGTCAACTATTTAGTATCGCATTGTCAAACACAAAAACCTAACTATAATTATGTTAAGAAACATACCTCACAAAAAGCAACCACCGGTTGGACGCACTCGTTGTTTAAATTAAATACAAAAATTAACCACCAGGTTGGACACTCTCGATGTTTGAACAAATAATCGTTTTAGTTTTGAACTTAAAAACAATTTCTAAATAAAACAAATTTTAAAAAACAATAAAAACAAAATGATAAAACACATCTTAAATATAATTAACAAACAAAAAAATTATAAAAATTCCAAAAACAAATCAAATTCTAAAAAATTCACATTCTTCTTTATTTCCCTAAATACACATTATTTTTCTTACTTAAAACAAATCTTAAAAAACAAAAAAACAAAACAATCAAAACACATCTTAATACAATTAACAAACAAAAAAAATAAAAAATTCGAGCAAAAAAATGCAAAACAAATTTTAAAAAATTCACATTCTTTCTTTACTTCTCTAAATACACACTATTTTCTTTAAACAAAAAATAAACACAACGCCAAACATTAAACAAAAAATAAACACAACGCCAAAAGTCTCGCAAAATTCAAAGCTGCGGACAAACAGACAGACAGGAATTCTCAAATTTAATATAGGATTTTATTTAAATTTATACATAAAAATTCCATTTCTGCCTGCCCTTTTCTTTTTATTTCACCACTTTAATTGTGGGGAGACTGACACTTAAAATTCTTCGTTCACAGCTTTTCATTTTTTGTAAATCATTCAATAAATATTTGTGTTGAGAGAGCAATGTGTAGATTTTTTACACATTGATTGAACCATACGAACGAAATTACCAGCCACAAAATCATTTATAATATCAAATAAAATATACCATTTATTAATAAATATTTAAATTATTCTTATAAAATTAATAAATTTAACAACATTATTTATTAATTGATGATAATAAATATAAAAATTTTTAATATTCTATATATTAACTATTCAAAAGGTTTAATATTTTTTTATCATTTTATCCCAAAAATTAAATACTATTAAATATAATTATAAAAATCAAATTATTATATTTTCATACTACAACAATGAATTAATTAGATTCAAAATTATTTAAATTTATTATAAATTAACTTTTCGTCAATTTACAAGCTAGTTATTTATATATTTATTTACTAATTTGTTTATAAGATTTTTAAAATATATTTAAAAAATTTAAAAAAAAGAATTACAAATTATCGTATTTTTATAATAATTTTCATTAATTCTTAAATAATAACTAAAATTATAAAATATTATAACAATTATAAATTAATGATACCAACGATAATATTCAAATCAGCCATCTGAAAACGCTGAAAAAGCGCTTACTTACTATGCAATAATTACATAATTAATATTGAAATATAGCCATGCTACAATATTGGGTTAGAATTAATAAGATAATTGAAATATTTTGCAATAATAAGAATTTCAAGAATACTAATTCAAATAAAAATTAAAAAAAATAATAAAATAAATAAAAAGTATAATTTAAATTATTTTTCCTGCAAAGCATTCATTATCAGAATAAATATCCACCCTCGCTCATAGTTAAAACCTGCTATATAAAAAATTTTAATATATTAATTAGAAAATTTTTAAAGTTAAGTTATTATAAATTAATCTGGCCTTGATGTGAAGAGCTGAAAACGGCAGAAAAAGGTAATTTAATTAAAAACAATAAATAAAATTCAGTAAAAATTATATAACTATGTATGTATATTATGAATGTTAAAATTAAAGATATGAAATTATTTTAATTTAGACTGTAGTTAAATGGTATTTTTTATTGATATAGATTTAGCTACTAAAAAATTACCTATATTCCCCTAAAATTATTAAATATAGTAATAAAAATATTAAAAATATTTATATATTAAAAATGATTTATAAAACTTCTATTAATGCTTTTCTACAATAATAATTTTTTAAATAATAATTCTTGATTTATTAAGATGAAAAATTTGTCGATCTACATGCGTTTTCAAATGAAATTTACGACGAAGCATAATTGTTTTATATAAATAGAAATTAAAATTTTAAACGAATATATGTATTTTAAATAAATATAGTTATCGGATCACCATTGGATCAACATATTATCAGGAATAACATTAAAATAACATAAGAATGTTATTTTAGTACAATTTAAAAAATAAATTATAATTAATTATAACTAAAATATTAAATAAATTAATTTTGAAACATTTTTTATACAAAAGGATGATGCGACAAAAAACTTATCAATCGATTTAGACATCATTGAAATTTTAGCATTATTTATAGTATAAAATAAATAATTACTGAATGTCATTTAAAATATTAAATTTTATATGTAAAATTATTAAAATATTTATATGTAGTATTTATAAATTTAATAAAAATATAGATGCAATTAATGCACTAATAACTCTAATGACACTAATGTTATAAAATACTTAATATAAATACGACTAAAATGGAATTAATAAAGTTTATTATTCTTCTGATGTTAATTTAATGTATGTTGTTATTTTATGTGCTCAATCTGCACCAGAATGCTGCAATGATAATAACTTTTGCTAAATTTTTAAACAATTAAACTATATAATTCAAATTTAAAATAAAATTTTACATTGTTGTGGATCTGGCTAAACTTATTATAGCAACATTAACAAAGTCAATCATTGAGATATATTGAAGAATAATTTTTATAGTTATAATGATTAAAAAATTATTATAAAATGAATTAATGCTAACTCTTTAAATATATGTTACTATGTATCTTTTTTGGTCTAAAATAAATATTAATATATCTCACGTTGAATTAAAACTCAATGAAATGAAAACAGTTTATATAGATACATATTCTTTATTATTATGTATGAATATCTAAATAAAAAATTAAAAATAACAAAATTGTTCATGAAATTGATGTATTTCTTAGCACATAAGATCATTTTCATTAAAATGATAATGTATCTCAAATAATAATGAATTTATAGATTAATAAAATATGTATAAGAGAACGTATATTTTATATCCGAATAAAATTAGAATTTATACTAATCTCTTACATGCATTTTTCGATAAATACCTAACTATTTATAACAAAATAATTCATATTTCTAATTGGAAGACATTTTTCATACCAGAGATGGGCGAAAATAGAATTTTGCCCTCAACGAAACGAAAACGAAAAAAATAAAATCATCAATGTACGAAACGAAAACGAAACGAAAAAATAAATTTAATTTTTACGAAACGAAAACGAAACGAAAATCATAAAAAGGCAAAATTTTTTTAAATTTCTTGTCTCCGGAGAGAAAAAATTCAATTTTTGACTTAAAAATACGACAAAAAACGACTAAAAATATCGATTTTTTCGTACTTTTTTCGTCCAAAAATGTAGTTTACGAAACGAAAACGAAACGAAAATACTTTTTCAACGAAACACGAAACGAAAGAAAAACGAAAATAAATCTTCAGACGAAAACGAAACGAAAACCATGAAAAATCCACGAAAATCACGAAAAACGCCCATCTCTGTTTCATACCATTGTTTTTCAAATAATCAGTCTTAAAGTTAAATAATTAAATTATATAATTAAAATTTTAAAATAAAATTTTATAAAAAGTTTGATTAGCCAATAAAAAAGATATTCTAAATAATTTTCTTTATAAAATTATTCCCAATAATTAATTATTTTTTAACAAAATAAAAAATCTACAAATTCCCAAACAATGGAACTTATCTAATGTCCATCAATCATATTTACAGTCGTATGTACATATGTGAATATAATATTAAACAAATTGCCATGGTAATTTTAAATAAAATTTAAAATTATCATTGTTCTATTTTCCAATTAATTACTAAATTAATTTTGAATTAATTAAATAGTTATGTTCAAAGTAAAAATATTTTTTAAATAAATTTAATTTTTTAAAATAATTAAGTAATTAAATTTAGAAAATAATTAACAACGAAACAAATTAAAAAAATTTTTTATAAAAAATTTGTTGTTGTTAGAATCTCGACACCAATTATTTAATTAGATAAACATTCAAAAAGCATTAAAATTTATTAATTTAATAAAAACTTTAAGCTTGTTAAAAATTTTTATATAGTAGTTTAATTCTACAAATACTTAGTAATAATTATTCTATCAGAATCAATTTTTAAAATTTAACTTAAAATTTAAATATTTAGTAAAATAATTTTATATGTAGCATGCCTATTTAATTGATATAGTATCGACAAGGAATCAAATGAAATTAAAGATAATTTTGTGCAAATCATATTTAAAATATTTTTAATTATTATTAAAAACTTATAAAATTAAGAATAAATGCACAGGACTAGATTGATTCCACCTAATGAAGATATTCTCACACTTTAATCTAAAAATATATGTATATATAAATAATAATTTGAAAAAAAATTATTTCAATAATGTTTATCACAAGGATTTGCCTCATTTAATGCTAATAAGTCATTATGTCGAAATTAAAGAATATTTTTGAAAGAAATACCGGAACAATTGCTTTCATGGAAATATATGTAAATAAAATTGTAATATTTTTGAAATATGGTTATAGTTTAAAAAAAATATCTTAATATTTCAAAATTAATAAATTTGATATAATTTTTAAATAAATATAATTTAACTTGATGACTTGACTTGAAAGTTTGATGTAATTTTAAAGCAAATAAACTTTAAATTGAGTATGTTAAAATATAGTATATTATAATTAGTTTTTTAATTATATGTAAGTATTTCTATTATTGAAATAGAGATGGAAATCAAAAGAATTAATTATTACACAAACATCAAGAATATCTTTATTTATAAAACATGATATTAAAAAAAGTTAAACATAAATTAGTAAAAATTTATTTATTCAAATTTCACTATAAAGAAGATTTTGTAAATTTCCAAATAAAGGTTATTAATGATTGGATTAAATTTAGAAACTAAAATTAGATTTAGAATTCTACTATTCTAAATCTAATTATTCTGTTCATATTTATTCATTAATCTGTTCATATTTATTCATCTATTTTTCATAAATAATAAAATATAAATTAAAATGATGATTTATCAATTAATTAACAATTTCCCATTAATAATTTAAATGAAATGCTTATGATAAAATATAAATATTATTAAAATGATTTTACATAAATTCATCGATATAATTATAGCAATTTATGACTGCAAAAAATATTTATCTAGCTTTGTATAAAAATTAAACATTTATTGTATATAAAAAAGTTTCTCGCTCATGGCTTTTCTTAAGTGGATTAATTAATTAAACTTTAATATTTAAATAATCAAACTAATCCATATTAAATTAATAAAATTTAATTAATTTTTAAAATAAAAAATTTAGATCATGTTTTAACAGATGAAATGAAAAAATTTCCGGTAAAGCAAAAAAATTTTTAAATAGTTAGTATGCAAATTTACATTTAACTTATTGAGTTTAATATTTTATATTATTTTGAACTTCGATAACGCGATTCTTTGGGTACGGCCCAAGTAGGCGCGGGCCAAGTAGGCGCGACCGAGTAGGCGCGACCGAGTAGGCGCAGGCCAAGTAGGCGCAAGGCCAAGTAGGCGCACGGCCCAAGTAGGCGCAAGGGTAAATTTCTTAATTTTTACCCAAATTTTTTTTTATTAATCTTCAACTAATTTTGTTAATTAGTTGGCTGAATAATCAAGCAACTTTATGTGGACACTGGACTTTTTCTAAAACTGCCCTTCTTGGGGAAAAAAATTTATTAAGTGAAGCTCGTTGATGTTTTTATTTTTTGATAAAATTAAAAAAAATCTTTTAATATTTTTCTCATAAAAGCTCCATACTTAGCTGCTGATAAGTTTTGGATTATTTGCTAAGTTTGTTAATTAGTGAGAGCCATGCTGCTTTGATAATTCCTGTGGCTTACCAATGTTATGAATACTCTAACTAGTTCAACTAGTTTAAGGGGGACTAACTAGTTAGCCTTTAGGAACTAACCAGTTTAAGGGAACATGAAGTATATACAAAGGTACAATTAACAATCAAGATACGACTATCAAGGCGTTTCACAAAAAAGTCCAGCTACAGTTAGGAGTCTTTTGATGATTAAAAGCTTTTAATGGATTAAAAAATAAATATACACTTTTGAACTGCCTAGTTAATGCATACAGTACGAACGTATACTAACAGGGTATCGTTATTTAAGGTGTCTTTCTTCTAAAATAGGTACCTTTCTTCTAATTTTTATCAAGAATCTTTCTTCTAACTCATTAACATAAAAATATTTATACTGACTTATTTTTTAATTTGAATATTTTAAGCTAAAAGATTTGCGCCTACTTGGGCCGTGCGCCTACTTGGCCTTGCGCCTACTTGGCCTGCGCCTACTCGGTCGCGCCTACTCGGTCGCGCCTACTTGGCCCGCGCCTACTCGGGCGTGTCCCCGATTCTTTGATTTAAATGATCAGATTCTTCATTATTTTCTGATAAATATATATACCCTTCTGCTTTACAAAAGCTTTAAATTAAAAAAAAATATTAATAAAAGTTAAGAAATACTATATTTTAATTATGTAAACACAAAAATGAAGATAAAAATAAGAAATAAATATAAAATTACAAAGGAAATACAATTAAACCTCAAAACAGATAATAAGTAAATGAATGATAAAATTTAAAAGTAAAATTATATTTATTAATGCTAAATATTTATAAATTTGATTTAATAATAATTTTGATAAAAACATATGTACATTCTAAAACAATTATTTGAATGGATACGATACCTCCGGTCTTATCTGGAAAGTATTTCTCATACATTTTCTATATCTGTAGCAATTATCAGACATCATTTGTTGATTTTTTTTGATTGATAGATAATGTTCAACTTTGTTTAAAAATCGATATAATCTGTATAAAAATACTAAAAATGAAATATAATAAATATAATAAAAGAATTAATGCGTAAAAATATTAAATGGCGAGTATTTTATAGAATAATAATTAATAGAAGTTAATAAATATTAATGCCTAATTAGGTTACATAAGCTAAACAGATTAAATTAATTTATTAAACCAGAATCATGCGACAAATGTTATAAGAGGTACACAGTAACAGATTTAAAAATGTTTTAAATTAATATTCTAAATTTAAATAACAAATATACAAAATTCTTTTAATTTTATTAAATAAAATTTTATAATGGTTCTTAATAATTTAAATTTATTCAAAGTTTAATTTATAGTATAAATATTGAATAAAAATTGAGTTGCTGAATATACACCTTGAGATTAGAGTACGTCCGAGTCCGAACGAGTACGAGTATACTCGTGTCGTTCGCTCGGGTTTTTTGCTGTTTTACTCGGACTCGTTACTCGGTGTCTTAATACTCGGCGTTACCGGTACTCGGTAACTTAATACTCGGCAGACTTGGCGTAAACCGAGTATTTTTTGCCCCTATCTGCGGCGCAATAAGGAAGATTTTTGGCTTAAGGATCTTCCAAATTTCCCAAAATTTTCGCCTGCGGCGCTGAAAAGGGAAGAAATTCTGTCCCTGGCCTTCCAAATTTCTCAAAATTTTCGCCTGCGGCGCTGAAAAAGGAAGAAATTCTGTCCCTGGCCTTCCAAATTTCTCAAAATTTTCGCCTGCGGCGCTGAAAAGGGAAGTAAATTGCACCTTGCCTTCGAAAATTCTCAAAATTTTCGCCTGCGGCGCTGAAAACGAATACTTATTTGTATATTGGAGGATGTGAATGGACTTGGGTGGATTTTAGTGATAGTTGGATATTTCAAGGGAAGGATCTGGTTCCTCTTCGCCTTTAAAAATTCTCAAAATTTAAGCGAAAAGAGAGGGATAGAGCTCCGGATCTCGTGAATACCTTTCGACGCGATCCGTAGCTTTGCTCTTAAAACACCCAAATCCCATGATAATCAGCCCAAATCCCGCTTAATCCCTTGCTATTCATCTCATTCCTCTCACTCGGTTCCGCATAACTTACACAAATCCCCCGAAATAATATTATCCCTTCATTTTCCACCCGGAGCCTGCATTGATCATGGGCGTATCATGGAATTTCGTCGGATTAAGAGGGATATAGGCGGATTAAGAAAATAAATGGGATTTGGATGATGATCCCCTGCATCAATGTCAACCCAATACCCAGCACTGATGTTAATTTTTTAGTAAAAGTATTGTTTTTGGTAAAATTATTTTAGAATATTGTTTTATAAAAATTACTCGTTTTACCCGTTTTACTCGTACTCGGGCTCGGGTCAAAAAATAAAACTCGGACTCGTTACTCGGGTTTTTCAAACTCGGCTTTACTCGGACTCGGGTTTTTCTCAAATACTCGGACTCGGACGTACTCTACTTGAGATATGTTACCACAACATCTATAAAAACTATTGAGGATGAAAAACTATTAACTAAAAATTAGATATATTAAAAAGAAACAAAATACTTATTAAAAATATCTGCTCTAGTTGGCAGATTCGTCATTCCTAGACCTGTATTAAGTAAATTTATAATAATTGTATTATTTAAACATACATAACTGAAATTTTAATGAAATAATAATTTAATAAATAATAAGTTAAAGATAATTAAATACTAAATAAATTAAGTTAAATGAACTAAGCAAACAGAATTAATTCAATAAAAATATGTTACGTATGTAAGTACAATTGTAGGTCAGATATATACCGATACTTTACAATTCCGACAATATAACCGTAATTGCTGCTGAAGCAATAATAAAAATAAAATTGTGACAAGCATTAGTGAATTAATATATTATAAATATTTATTAAATTAATTTAAAAATTCATTTTTAAAATTTAAATATAAAAAATCACAATATGAAAAATTTAAAATAAGTTTAGACTCTCCAAATAGATAATTGCAGTATAAATTTAAATAAAATCCAAATAGATAATTTTAAAACTAAATTCATAAACATATTTACATTAATAATAGTTTAATTAAATTAATTCGATGAAATTATTTTATTTTTTATTATTTTTAAAATTTGAATTTAAAAAATAATAATGCTAAATAATTTTAAAGCATGCCTTAAAATAATTTTATTAAGATAATTTTAAATCTATCAAAGTTGCAAAATTTTACGGGTTTGGAATCACAAACTTGAAAGATTTTAAAATGAAAAATTTAAAAATAAGATTTCGAAAATATAGAATTTACATATTATGTAGTTGAGCAAATAATGCATCCAAATTATTATCCAAAAAATATTAAAATAAAATTGTATTTTGCATTATAATTAACCACTCTTTAATAGAACCTCAATAAGAATATTAATTTTAAATTTTTAGTTTAATTTAAACAATTTTCATACTATGTATGTATGTAAATTTTTGAAATTAAATTTTAAATAATTATTGCGAGTAATTGACTTTGGGTATATTTATTGAGTACTAGACAACTTTATTTATTAAATTAAATAAAAATGCAACAAAAACGATAAATAAAATAAACAACTTTTTAAAAAAATAGTGGCTGTAAAAACACTTCCCATAAAAATTGTAAAAATTATAAATTAATTTTATTTAACTAACTTTATCGTATAAATTATTGTAAAAATAAATAAATTTTAATAATTTTGACGATAAGATAAACTTAAATCCATAAATAAAAATGTAAATTTAACAAAAATAAATAATTTTAAAAATGAGATGACAAAAAAGAGTTAAAAACAAGAAAAATAAAAAAATTAGTTCATATTATATGCTCACAACATTTTTTAAGTTTTTTTGGGGTTTTGGTGATTGAATAATCATAATTTTAATTTAAAAATACTTTGTAATAACCTTTCAATTATATTTTAAATATATTAATTTTTCTTAAATATGATTATTTAATATTTTTTATAAAGAATTATTGAGAAATAAATATGTAAATAAATGTCAATTTAAAAAATAAATTTACGCAAATTAAAAAAAATAAAGAAATACACTAATAGTATTAGATATGCATATTATAAAATTTATATATAAATACATATATATTTAATATCTATTATTTATCATATAACTATTGAAATATTTTAATAGTAAATACGATTAACGGAATGTCGTGAAATGCGACTGTTGTACTTTTTTCCTATATAAGTTTTGGATTTTTTAATATATTTCCCTAGATTGTAAAGTTAATTGTATAATTAATTGTAAAGTTAACTGTAAATCTAATTGTAAATTCAATTGTAAAGTTCAATTCTCTATCTTTTAAATTTAAAGTTTAAAATTAAATTTTAAATAAAAGTTGTTTATCTTTAAATAATTGTTGAGAAGAAGTATTTCTCAACACGGTTTTCAACATAACAAACTCTCAGAAAATTAACATTGCATTTATTATAATAAAAATTTACTAAAAATTCTGATATGAATTTAATAATAAATATCTAAGAAATAGCTAAGTCAGTTTGTAATATCTTAGGAATAAACCTTATGAACAAAGGCTTAATAAAATCAAAAATAAATAACTAAGCCATTGAATAAAATGACCTAGCTATTGATCCATTGTTGAAAGGCATAATTTAAGAGCCGATTCTTTGAATCGCTTTATATAATATTTTGGTTAAATTTAAAAATAATATTTTAAATTAAATTTGAACAATGATAAATTTTAATATATAAATTTTATTTTAAATATTGAAAAAAATTATTTAAATTAAATATTTTATTATATTGTTATATATATTATTATATACTTATTGAAAACCAAATAGTATATAAAATTCGGCTGGGATAGCAAAAAATACTTAGATAAGTCCCACAAGAGCCTAATAGTGTTGAATGTGGAGTCTACAGATTTGAATCGCGTTATAAGCAACAAACAATACACACTATTTTTAAATTAAATTTAAATAATAGAAATTAACTGCTAAAATCTTGATTTTTATTATTATAACAAAAACTGTAAATTGAATTATTGCTATATTAAAATGCATACGAATATTAAAAATATTGGGTGCTTTCTGCCCGTACTACAATTAGTGTATATTTTGCGTACTACAATTTTAATTTAAAAATAATTAGAATAAAATTACTAAACTACATTAATCATAACAAATTGCTTTAATTTTTTAGATAAGATTTTATATTTAATAATTAATTTTAAACAAATAATCGGATTATTCGTCTTATTAAAATAAAATAGATCAGAATGTTAAATTAATTAATAATTAATTAAAACATTTATTTTCTTTATTCAAAATATGAAGCGACACAGAAAATTTCCAAGCGATCAGAGAAATAATTAAAATTTTAACATTAATTAAAGTATATGTAAAATAAAAATTATAAAATGCCATTTAAAATATTAAATTTTTTCAAATTTTGTGATCTTTAAAATAAATATTTATAGCATAATAGATATAAATACATATAATAAAATATTGAAGCAATTTTTGTTCTATTAGTAATCTTTTAATAAACAAAATACGTAAATTAAAACATTAATCTCCAGTTTAATTACAATTTTCATACTAAATGTTTGTAAAAATTATAAATAAAATTATAAAAATATTAAAAATATAATTTACAAAATTGTTTTAAAAATTGGAAGTAGTAAATAAATTTTAATTTCTAGAAAAATGCAACGAAACGCTTTGGAAACATTATAAAATTGTCTGAGTCTTTAATACTGTAATAATAAATTTAGGTTATTTCTGAGCAAGTAAATAATTCATGATTATAACTATAAAATTAATATCAATATACTTAAACGATATAATTATATAATACGATATAATTTAAATATAAACTATTTATTTATTTATTCAAAAATAAAAGCTGCAAATTCCACTAAAAAATAATTAGAAAGTTTGTTATATTTTAAACGAGTACAAGGAATACTTTTCTATTAAATTTTAGAATCGTGTAGAAATAATAGAAATGCCATTATTACGTTAAAGAAATTCCCATAAATTACAAAAACCATGAAATCATTAAATTTGATTTAATAATAATTTTGATAAAAAATATAAATTCTAAAACAATTATTAAAATAAATATGATAACTTTCCAGTCTTATCTGGAAAATAATTCGCATGCATTTATATCTGAGACAATTATCAGCATCATCTGTTATTTGTGCAGAGAACATGATCAAATAATGTTCAAATCCAGCTGTATGAGGAAGCATGTTAATATTTTAAAAAATTTAAATAGATTAGTTAAAATAAAAAAATACTTGTTAAATTATAATTTACTGTATTTAAAAATTGATATAATCTTAATAAAAAATGATAAATTTAAATAGCTTCGAGAAGAATCTTAATAAAAATAAAATATAAGAATTGGTGCTCAAAATATTAATTGATAAAATTTTATAAAATAATAATTGAATCGAAGCTAAAAATAAATAGATAAATGAATTATGTTATATGAAATAACCATATAAAATTAATTGAATAAACATATGTTACTTTTTCCAAAATAATAGAATAATTATAATATACATAATCTAAAATTGAATTTATAAATTTAAATATATTTGAGAATAGTAAGTTCATAGCACATACTCGACCAAATAAAAATAACCAATAACCAGGGTGAAATTTATAAACAATTGTTATATAAAGTAACAGATAAAATCATGATTTTTATTATCATAAAATAATGTAAATTGAATTGTTAGCAATATTAAAATGCATATGAATACTAAAAATATTGGGTGCTTTCATGCCCGTACTACAATTGGTGTATTATTAAAATTCAAGTTAAAATTATTGAATTAGAATAAAATTATTAAACAACATTAATCAACACAAATTGCTTTGATTTTTTAGATAAAGTTTTATATTTAATAATTAATTTTATTATTTTTATTAATTTTAAACAAATAATCTGCTTATTCGTCTTATTAAAATAAAGTAGATAAGAATGTTAAATTAATTGATAATTAATTGAAACATTTTTATTCTTCTTTCAAAATATGAAGTGACACAGTAAATGTAAAGCGATCAGAGAAATAATTGAAATTTTAACATTAATTAGAGTATAAAATAAATAATTATAAAATGCCATTTAAAACAAAATACGTAAATTAGAAAAACTCAAAACGAGAATAGATAACAAACAATTTTTCTAAATGTTTGTTAAAAAATAAATATTATATATTTAAAAATATTTAAAAATTGAAAACTGTAAATGATTTTTTATTTTTATAAAAATGTGATACTTTGCTTACGTAAATATTATACATATTTCAATATTATACATATTTTCAAAAATAAAAACTTTTATACATGCCTAAAGTTGGTTAATTCACTTATAAATCTTACAAATAAATATTAATATCAACTAATAATAAAATATTTCATAAAACACTATTCCAGCAACACTATTCCGAAACAACTATTTATATTAAAATATAATTTTAAAAATTGTATAATATTAACAAATAAATTATTTACAATAAGCTGATCAGACGAAACTGAACGAATATATAGCGAATAAGTAATGGTGCAATGGCTCCAACTATATGGAGAGAAATATCCAGTGTGTACCACAACTTTGGATTAGTTGATTTTAATCCCCCGATATCTCCTCATCCACTTCATTAACACAAAATCCATCGACATTTCCTTAATCCCTCCAAATCACTAGATATTCCCTTTTGATATGCTCTTACTAAAGATGTAGGTCTTTTAGGTCAATATGTCTCGAGTCAACGAAAAAATTAAAATTTTTCGTCAGAATTTAAGGATTCTGCCATTTTTAGCAAATATTAGTTTTTTACTATATTTGACAAACATAGTAAAATTTATTTGCCGTTTTGGCAAATAAAGGACCACAAATTAGTGTGAATATGACTCTAACACTCTATCATTCACAATTTATTATAAATTTCATGCCAATTTTACAAAAATAAAGGTGAATTTTATAATTTTATCAAAAAACCTAAAATAGGTTCAAAGAAGTCAGAAATAGGTCGCAAATAGGCTTTAGGTCCAAAAAGGCCGATATAGGTTTTTTAGGTCCGAAAGGTCCAATATTGACTCATTATTTCGACCCAAAACAGTGTTTTTTGTGCTTATCTCATCATAACAAGTTCGCAAAAGAAAAATAGGTAAAAACCTAAAAAAAACTCTCTCTGACTATTACATACAATTGAATCAGTTATATTCCAAGAATTAATCGAATCAAAAAACTCCAAAGTAAAATAATATTATAATTTATTATAAAATTATTATAATTTTATTATAATTTATTATAAAATATTATAGTGAATTACTAAGAATATATGTATAATTTGAAAAATAATATAATTTAACCATCTATAATAGAAAAATAAATCTGAAAATTAAAATAATAATTTGCAATACCCGTATGCCTCGCTAAATCTTTCACACCACAAGTCATATAATTTAGAAATAAATTTAAAAATAGATTAATAAAAGTAAATATAGAACTTTAAATCAAGAAAATACAATTTACACTTTAGAATAAACTTTGTAGAATTACACTATAGAATTAACTTTTAACTTAGAAATAACTTTGTTTTACATTTATTTTAAAATTTTAAAAGTTATTTTTTGTTTAAATTTATATGAAATCCACTCTAAATTTATTTAATTTTATAATATGTATGTTTAATCAATTGAAAATTTTAAAGAATAAATTAATAAACTTTTTGAATGTTTACTATTTCATAATATATATTTTTATAATATTAAGAATTGAATAATTTTAGAATATAATACATAAAATGCAGTCTTCAAGTGCCAATACCGGAGAAATGCATTTATATAGAATTAATTAAAAAATATTAATAATCTCTCAAATTTTCAATTATTATCATATAACTAAAATTAAATTCAGACAAAATATTTTTATTTTATACATACTATAATTCAAAGTTATATATAAATTATAAAATTAGTTCGATGTACTTTTTATTTGAGAAATATAATTTACATTATACATATTATTTAAATTATATAAAATTAAATTTATATAAAATTATATGCTAATCTTCAATAAAATTTCGATATAGCCATTTATGTGTCGGGCAAAGCAAAAAGTTTTAGAGTAAAATTTTATAAAGCAATAGCTTAGCAAATTTTAAAAAATATAAATTAAAATTTTTTATACTATTAATTAGTGTTACATTTAGTTGTCTTAGATTATCATATTATTAATATTCTTAAAAATAGTTATATTAAAAATATAATAGTTTTCATGCTTTATAAATATTTTTAGAATTTACGCTTAAATATAGACTATATTGAAAATAGTTTATAAATATTAAAAAAATCTCAAGTAATACTGTTTTAATTAAAAAATAAACTAAAATTATTAAAAACTAAATTATTAGCCTAAAATCCAATTGGACGATTTGTAATCCTTGATGCTATATTAAGCATAGTAAATTTATTATTTAAATATAAATAACTAAAGTTTTGAGTGAAACACTACAAAGTAATAAAAAAATGATAAAGAATGATTCTTTGAATTTATATTATCAATGAATTATAAAATTATTCTTGTACTATTTATAAAATTGTTATTAAATTTAAATTTGTATTCCATAAAATAAATTTTAATTGAAATAAAAATTTGATTTCAGTCTCATATTGAAAGACTTGGCCCAAGTGTAAGAACTGCAATTGTTACTACAATAATAAGTAGAGTTTCTATTGTGCATATTTTAAAAATAAAATACATACATTTAAGATAAAAAATGATTATACATATTAGTTATAATAAAGAAATAAATATCGACACATTCAATAAAAAATAGATAACTCTCCCATTAGGGGTTTAATTTAGATTTAGAGAATATATTGATTATAGTCTTTAAATTAGAGACTTATAATTAAAGTTATAATTAAATATACTATTACTAAAATTTCAATTTCAGCAAATTTTTATGTTTTAACTTAATTCCTAATAATCGAAAAGAAATCTTGTAAGAATTATCAGCTTTTTCATTTTTTGAGTTAAATTAAGCAAATTTAAATAAATTAATTATTTTAATATAATTATTGTAAATAAATAAATATTTAGATAAATGTTAATTAATTAATTAATTAATTAATTAATTAATTAATTAAAATAAAAAAATAAATTCAATTTAAATACGACATTTCGGCAAATGATACTATGATTAAATCTGCATACACAGAGTATCCAGATTTTGCAATAATAAAATAACGAAAAAATCAAAAAATTAATAATTTAAATGATTTAAAATTTTTTATAAAATATATTTAAAATATTATAGATAATTTTTACGCTATATTTGTCATTATTTTAAGAAATAATATAATTTAACAAACTAGATTATTAGAAAAATAATAAGTAAGACATATTTTAAATTTAATAATTACTTATTAGAACCGGTATGTCTTGCTAAATGTTTAATCCGATACATTTTAAACCTTAGACGCTTAATTAAATTAAATAAATAATAGAAAATCAAGAGTAATAAAAGAAATATAAAAATTTAAATAGAATCCTGAAAATACTATTTAAACTATGGAATGTCGTTTAATTTGGATGTTAGATTTGAAACAATGAATGTTTCAAATTATTTTAAAATCTTTTACATAAAATTAAAAATTTTACAGGGTGCGGCAACTTTTCCGCCCCTTTTGTTTTTGTCATAACTTTTTTCAATTTCAATGAAAATTGATAGTTCTTTTTTTATTTTATTCCCAACACTCTAAGAAAATTTTTGGTACCGAATTTTAGAAATTTGGTTTATAGACGATGAAGATATGCCCGAAATAGTCTATAAATAGCATCAAGAAATATTTTTTTATGCCAAAGTTTACTTTGCCATAACTTCGCTCAAAGTCACCCAATCTGAATAATTTTGGTACCAATCGACTTGTCTCGACGAGGAGCATCGAAATAGTCTACAATTAGATTTTTGAAAATTTCACCTAAAAAAGTCATTATTTCCTAATTTATCATTCAAAGGCCCATATCTCAGCCCAAGAACAAGCTAATCGCCTTGTTTTGATGTCATTCGAATCAGCTAAAAGAGCTTATTCGAATGATATATACATTCTCCATATCAAACATATAGCCTTTAAATCAGACGACTTTTGGCCCAAAAATTTTTGCCAAAACTTTAAGAAAAAATAACCAAATTAATTTTAAAAATTTTGAGAATATTTCGGTACCAAAAATTTTCTTAGAGTGTTGGGAATAAAATAAAAAAAGAATTATCAATTTTCATTGATCTTAAAGAGAGTTATGATAAAAACAAAAGGGGCGGAAAAGTTGCCGCACCCTGTATAATTACATTTGTCTAATTTTCAAACAAATTGAAATACTTATTTGTAAAAAAAGGAGATAAAATATGAGCTTGTTCAGGCATATGGAGAAGGAGCAATTTTATTCGTTAGGCACCGCAAATTGTTTTACAACAAAATTTTATAAAACGTATATTAGGGTCTGTTTCACAATTATAGATTCACTTATTTTTTTCGTGTTTAAGCTTCCTATTTGTCAAGACCTAGCTAAAATTTTTATAGGTAATACATTTACTCTATTATATGCCAAATACATTAATAAATTTTAAATATATGAATTACTTAAAAAGTTATTAATTTTTTTCTTTAAAATCGGTGTTTCATAATTATAGATTCAAATAATTTTATTTCAATATATTAAAAAATAAATTCGGAAATGATAAAAACAATCAACATTAGGCAAATTTTTTTTTAAAATGTAGGACTCCCATTACGCTGAATAACAGAAATCATTCTTCTGTGACAGCTATTATATAATTTTTTAAGTTTTTCTACGGTGAGTCTCCCCCAGGCCTCTTCGATGGCCTTTCTAAGTGAATTTACATTATCAAATTGTCTAGAATTATCATAAACATCCCTTGCCAGCATAGACCAAACATTCTCAATTATATTTAAGTCAGGACTTCTAGAGGGCCAGTCAATTATATCAATTTTTTATCTTTAAACCACTGCTTAGAAATTGTTGAGACGTGGATTGCTGCATTATCCTGTTGAAATTTGAATTGTACTCGAGGGTATTTGCGAAGAAAAGGAACAAGATGGGATTCAAGCATGTCTAGGTATAATTTTGAATTCATACGACCATCAACAAAGATGGTCGTTAATTGCTCTATATACTGTAGAATAGGACACTTGTGGGGCAATTTCGGCTCGAATTCGTCGACAACCTTTGGTTGTATTGCTAACTTCTTTTAAAATTCTTCTTTTAAGACGTTTACTCAATTTAGGATGACGTCCGCATCTTTTTATTGTTCCATAACCTTCAGGATTCTACAAAATAATTAAAGGTTTACATTCATAATGGCGAGATATTAGGGGATAAAGTGCCAAAATCAGTTACCTTAAGAAAATAGCAAATAACTTTTTGTGATCGACCAATTCTTTTAGCAATTTCACGCTGAGAAAATCCCAAATCGTTAAAAGCAATTATTTTACCACGTTCAAGCTCTGTAAGAATTTTTGCACGCGGCATTTTTATCGAAATTTAAAATATTAAAATTGAATCTATAATTATGAAACACCAATTTTAAAGAAAAAAATTAATAACTTTTTAAGTAACTTATAAATTTGAAGTTTTATAATATATTTGGTATAGTATATCGTAAAATTATTTTAGCTAAAAATTATAAATCGATTGGACTTCATTTACATGTAAAAACACGAAAAAAATAGGTGAATCTATAATTGTGAAACAGACCCTAAATATTATTTGATTTATTTAAGTTCATCTACTTTTAAAAACTCTTAAAAATTTTTTATAAATATAAAGTTTTTTTATTTATAAATATAGTTTTAGAATTAACACATTAAATTTTACATATAAAAGCTAGAAATAGAAGTTAATATTAAAATAATTATAAATATTAATAAATAAAACTAAGTTTTCATTATCTTATATAATTATTTTTTAATAAAAATACACTAAATATTATAATTTGACGTGAGATATAACATAAAAAATATCATAGAACTTGATTCTATTAAAATAAGTTTTAAATTATTTATACTAATCAATTTTATAAAACAATTCTAATTAATTCATTACTATAACTATGAATAATTTCGTGATAGTTATAAGTTAAATTGAAAAATATTGCTCAAATTATTGGTATGAATTTGAGAACTTTCCGGTCTGATATGCTTAATTAGCATGAATTTATAGCTGAAGCTTTATCAGGCATCATTTGTTGCTTATGCCGAGTTTAATTAAGAAAAATAGAATTCATAATCACATTTAAAAATATGTATTTTAATTTGTGAAAGTTTTAGAATTATTTTGATAAAATTATTCATTTGTTTTTTTAAACTTTATGTAAAATATAAAAATTAAAAAAATTTTAAATCATGTCTAATAATAATTTTTAAATTATGATTTTACATATTTTAAGATTTCATCAATATTTTAGAATATTGATGAATATTTGAATATTTGTAATATATTAATAATGTAATATGTTTGAATATTTGTAATAATCTAGTATTGCATCTGGTAATCAGCATCTAGTAATGATTAAACAAAAATATGAATTATTTCTTAATTTATAATTTGATCACTCTTAAAAAGAACCACAAGCAATACATATAATAATTATATTGATGAAAATAAATAATATATTTAAAAATTTTACGATGTATTTAAAAAATAAATGCATTTAATTAATTAATAGTTATTTAATTTTAAATAATTTTAAACATAAATCTGCTATATAAAAAAATCATTCTGCTAAAAATCATTCGGCTAAAATAAAAAATAAAAATCATTCTAAAATAAAAATCATTCTAAAAATCATTCGGCTAACTAATTAGTATTGACTAAGTGTACATAAATTAGTAGATGTTAATAAAAAGTGTACATAAATTAATAAACAAAACAGTAGAAAATGAGACAAGCTTCTTAATTAAATAAATAACTATGTAAAGTATTCCATTAAAAAACTAAATAAGAATTAATAATTAAACTAAAACTAGCCCCTCTAAATAGAATTATTTATAAAGATAAATTAAATTTCTTTTTGATTAAATTAATTTTATTGTTTGACTTAATTAATATTATTGGTGGCCTCTAAACAATAACTGAAAACATTTTTTCTCCTTTTGCCCTTAATTTTTGATTTAAAATATATATTTTGTAATTGAAATAAATAATATATACTTAGAAATCTATATTTAAAGTATTTTTAATTAAAATTAAAAACTTATAAAATTAAAAATAATATGCAGAGGACTAGATTGATTCCACCAATAAAGATATCCCCGCACTTTGATTTAAAAATATATGTATATAAATAATAAGAATTAATTAAATCATATTAACAATCTGCTGTATGCTTTCATATGTTGCAATATTTCACTCACATCAAAAAATATCAAAATATATAGAAAACTATATTAAAATGATGTAAATAAATATAGATTTTATTATATATTTGAAATATAATAGAGAATTACGACGATATAATTATCATAATTTCAAAATTATTAAATTTAACAATCTAGAATAAATAAATCTGGAATTTGGAAATATAATCTTCTGACGCAGATGAGGCAGTTTCTAAAATTTATTAACGTTTTGAAAATAATACATATTTACAGATAAATCCTTCAAATGAAAATATAAAAATGATTGCTATACTATAAAAATCTATTTATAAAAACCTTGTTATAAAATAAGTTGTAAGTATAAATAAATATTCCATGAAAAACTAAATAAAAATTAAAATACATACAGTCTGGTGCAAGACCCAATACGTTTGTTTTATAATTTAGATGTTTAAATTAATTAAACAATTAATTTAAATTAATTAAATTAATTAAAAAATAATTTAAATTAATTGTTTAAATTCATTAAACAATTAATTTAAAGATAGGATTAATAAAAGCAAATACATAAAACTTATATTTAATCACATCTTAAAAGAGATGGCCCAAGTTATGGAGCAGCTATTGTTACTGCAATAATATGTATAGTAGTGTATATTTGTTTAACAACATTTCCCCATTAATTTTACGCTGGTGAAATAAAACATTATGCTATAGGAATTAAAAATTTTACAAATAATCATAATCTTGAAAAAAGTGAATTATTGGGTGCAGAATATCTTGGTACTATTTATGCTTCGATAATAGTCGATTAATATTTAAATATATTAATCGACTATTATAACAATGATCAATAGATATCGTCTTAGTAAAATAAAACAAATAAGAATGCTTAATAGAGCATAAAATTAATTATAAATAATTATAATTAATATATTAAATAAATTATATTATAAAGTGTTGGGAAGATAGACATTCAAAATATAAATGACAATTCATACATTGGCATTCTGTTATATTTATTTCCCGCCTATTTTCCATTCTCATTTTCCCTCTATTTAAGCTGTTCCCAAATACCCCATTTTTGTTCAGTTCTCTGTTCACTCGTAATTTATTTAGTGCTTTATTCTTCCACCTTTAATTTATATTGATTTGACTTAATAAATATTTTGACTGTTTGTCAAAGTTTCTTTTGTTGTAACGAGTACACAACAAAATTGGCGCGGTCGACTTTCTTAATTTGACTGAAGTATTTATTGAAATTCTACTTTATTTATTCGACCTCTTTCGACTACTTATTTGGAATTTCATTTTATTTATTCTGGTCGACTTTCTTTAATTTTCGACTAATTTTGCTTCGTTAAATTTACAAATTATTTTCGCCTATTCGACTCGACAAATTTGGAATTTTTTTTTATTGGCGCAACCCGACTCGGCCAATCAATTAAATTTACTTACCTTGGTGGTAGTAAATTTTTCAACAAATCAGACAAAAAAATTGTTGGCCTAGGCGGCTTATACAATTTCTCCGAGACGGAGTTTTTCTGAAATCTTCAAAAAAAATTGTTAACCTAGGCGGTTTAGACAATTTCTCCGAGACGGAGTTTTCTCAAATTATCGACAAAAAAAAATTGTTCGCTTTGAAAGCAAAAACAATTCTCCTTGGTGGAGTTTAATCAATCAATAAAAATGGACGCCAAGCAATTACAACAAGTTTTGGAAGCTGTCCTCAAGCAACAAGCCCAGACCACCTCCACTGCTAACAATGCCACACTAGCTTCTGCTTTGAGTGCCCGCATCACCACATTCAATTATGATCCTGAAAATGGATCGACATTTGAAAGCTGGTTTAAAAGGTTTGGTACCTTAATAAATGATGATGGGAAGGACCTCCCGGATGCTTCAAAGGTTAGATTGTTGGTTGGAAAATTAGGAGAAGAGGAATACGCCAAATACAGCAACAGCGTAGCTCCCGACACGCCCGATATCATTACATTCAATGATACGGTCAAGAATCTGAAACTTCTTTTTGCCGACACACGTTCATTGTTTGTAAGACGCTTTGAGTGTCTCAAGATTAAACAGCAACCGAATCAAGACATCGATTCATTGATTGGACAGATAAATGCAGCATGCGAAAATGCTAACATGGCACTCACTAAGGAAGACCTTAAGTGCCTGATCTTCATCATTGCTTTGCGCGATGATGCACACGACATTCGACAGAAATGTCTCCAAATTCTGGAAGATGCCAGAATCAAGAAAAAGTCCATCAATCTGAAAGAATTAGCGGAAGAATGTCGAGCTTATCAGCTCGTGAAAGAAAGCGCTTTATCACTGAACAATCCACGAGCCGACACCAATGCCATCCGTGCTAAGCCACAGCATTTGAAAGATAAAGGAGGCAAACAGAACCAAAAGTTTGTACGGCACTTTGCTAAGGCAGAACCAAAGCTAACACAAACTTCAAATTCTCGTGGAAAACCTACACATGCTTGTGCATCTTGCGGCCGAACCGATCATTGGCGCAACGATTGCCGATTCAAAGATGTGACATGCAACAAGTGCAAGAAGAAAGGTCACATAGCTAAGGTTTGTCGAAGCACATACACTGCTAATTCAATCAGTATTGTGCAAAAACCTGTCAAAAGCTTCTTCACCATCAACAACCAAGGTGAATGGTGGAAAGTTAATGTTAACATTAATGGATCATCACATCGTATGAATGTTGACACTGGCGCTCAAGCCACCTTAATCACGACACAACTATGGAATAAGCTTGGAAAACCAACATTGTTTTCCGCCGATATTGAAACCATGAACTGCAACGGACAATCATTTGCAACCGAAGGCAAATTCGATTGTATGGTTTCTTACAACAATAGCACACCTACTGAATTAACTGCCTATGTTAGTCAAGCAGTTAAACACGATCTAATGGGTATTCCATGGATTAAAGATCTGGAAGTAATCCCAAAAGAGATCATGAAGCCCTGTCACCTTCAATCTATTTCTGCAAATTTGCCAATCACCGATAAGAAATCACTAATCAATTCTCTGCAAACAAACTTCGCAGATGTTTTCGGCAAAGAATTAGGTCATGTTAAGAAGTTCAAAGCTCACTTGTATCTCAAACAAGGAGCCACACCAACATTTTGTAAGGCAAGACCAGTTCCATATGGTGCTTTGCCTGCAGTTAATGCTGAATTGGATAGATTAGTTGAAATTGGAGCAATAAAGCCAATCCACTTTAGTCATTGGGCAGCTCCAGTCCTAGCCGTCAAGAAGAAAAATGGCAAAACACGAATTTGCATTGATTTTTCAACTGGCTTGAACAATGCATTAGAATTGAACAGGCACCCATTACCTCGTCCTGAAGATATTTACATGGCATTAAACGGTGCCAAATTATTTTCGCGTCTTGACTTACGCGATGCTTATCTTCAGATGGAACTTGATGAGGAATCTAAGAAATTATGTGCTATTAACACACACAGAGGCTTATTTCAATGCCAACGACTTCCATTTGGAGTGAAGTCGGCACCATCAATTTTCCAGCACTTAATCGATCAACTGATTTCTGGAATTTCAGGAGTTTTTGGTTACCTTGATGATATTGTCATCGCATCAAAAACATTTAAAGACCATACAAAAACTCTCAAATTATTGCTGAAACGAATTCAAGATTATGGATTAAAATTGCAACTTGAAAAATGCGATTTTCTTCAAGAAAGGCTTTTATTTCTCGGTCATGTTGTTTCACCTGAAGGCATCAAACCGGACCCAGGTCGATCTGAGGCCATCCGAAACATGCCAGCACCACACGACAAAAGTACACTTCGTTCATTTTTAGGAGCTCTAACTTACTATGGAAGGTTTATCAAGAAAATGCGTGAAATCAGATCACCTCTTGATGAGCTGCTTAAAAAGGAAATTGAATGGAAGTGGACCGAAACCCACCAAAAAGCATTTGAAAGAGCAAAAGAAATAATGCTTTCTGATTTGTTGCTGACCCACTACGATCCTAAACTTCCAATAATCGTAGCAGCAGATGCTTCAAAAGATGGAATTGGTTCAACCATCAGTCATGTTTTCCCCGACAAAACTAAAAAAGTCATTGAACATGCATCATGTACCCTAACTGCGGCTCAACGAAATTACAGTCAAATAGAAAAGGAGGCTCTCGCCCTCATATTTGCTGTACAGAAATTTCACCGCATGCTTTATGGTCGAAAGTTCACACTGCAAACCGACCACAAACCGCTTGTCGCAATATTCGGATCAAAGAATGGAATCCCAATTTATTCTGCAAGTCGATTGCAACGTTGGGCACTGATCCTCACCAATTATGATTTTGATATCCAGTATATCAACACAAAATCTTTTGGACAAGCTGATGTTTTGTCACGACTAATCGACGAGTACCCAAGACCAACAGAAGACATTTTAATTGCTAACATCAGCACCGACACTGAATGTTACATAAATTCTATTTTTAATTCTGTTCTTGAACCACTCCCAGTCATGGCAACTGAAATTGCTGAAGAAACCGACAAGGACCCAGTCTTGTCAGCGGTTAAGAAATGCCTAGACCAAGGTTGGCCACGCAAGAATGAAGACCAACAGCTTGCAGCATTTCACCCAAAAAGAGATGCAATTTCTGAAATTGAAGGATGTTTGATTTATGGTCAGCGAATGATCATTCCAAAATCATTGCAATCCCGCATCCTAAAAACTCTGCACATTGCACACCCAGGAATTGTGCGAATGAAGGCAATAGCAAAGGAACATGTCTATTGGCCCGGAATTGGAAAAGAAATTGAAAAGCTTGTTCATCAATGTGAACAATGCCAAGGAGCTTCCAAAACCCCAGCAAAAACATTGTTGACACCCTGGCTTGCTCCAAACGATGTATTTGAAAGAGTTCATGTAGACTTCGCAGGCCCCTGCTCAGACGGATACACATATTTGCTATTCGTTGACGCATTCTCAAAATGGCCTGAAGTTTGTAAAATGCATCCAATCACTGCTAAAGATACAGTTGAAGTTCTGCAATCAATTGTATATCGCCTCGGAATTCCCAAAGAAATTGTTTCTGACAATGGACGTCAATTTCGATCCCACGAATTTTCATCATTCTGCAAAGAATTTGGAATCAAGCACACTTTTACACCTCCATACCATCCCATGTCCAACGGACAGGTCGAAAGATTTGTTGACACTTTCAAAAGGTCAATGAAAAAGTGTGGACAAAAGAAAAACTGGATTGAAGAAACATTACTGGCTTATCGAACTACTCCTCACGCTTCACTTAATGGTCACTCCCCAGATGAACTATTTCTTGGTCGCCACATGCGCACAAAGATAAACCTTGTCCACCCTGAAGGACAGAAGATATCATCAAATATTGATAAAGAAAAATTTAAGAAATTTCAGCAGGCGCACCAACAGAAAATGTCGAAACAATTCAACACTAAGCATGGCTCTAAATTAAGTAAATTTAGGCCAGGAGAACCAGTTTACCTTCTCAATTACCGCCTGAACAAAACGGAATGGCTTAGCGGAACCATAATTGAGCAAGTCAAGAACTCGCCTACTTATAGAGTAAAAGTCCCAGCTATTGGACGAGACGTCCACCGGCATGTAAATCAATTGAGGAAGCGACACCCAATTGAAATGGACACTCCTAATGATGTAGAAACGACTCAAGATCGTCGAACACCAGCTAGGACACCAGAACAAATTCGTCAAATTTCTCCACGGCCCGAAAGCCCGAAAAATTTGAGTCCCAAAGGAAGACCACAGCGAAACCGAAGACCAATCACTCGCCTTGACCCTGATCCTGACAAGAAGCGATACTAAGAACACCGGAGGGAAGCTTTATCTCAAGAAGGGAGATGTTGGGAAGATAGACATTCAAAATATAAATGACAATTCATACATTGGCATTCTGTTATATTTATTTCCCGCCTATTTTCCATTCTCATTTTCCCTCTATTTAAGCTGTTCCCAAATACCCCATTTTTGTTCAGTTCTCTGTTCACTCGTAATTTATTTAGTGCTTTATTCTTCCACCTTTAATTTATATTGATTTGACTTAATAAATATTTTGACTGTTTGTCAAAGTTTCTTTTGTTGTAACGAGTACACAACATAAAGCATTATTTTATTAAATGAATAAAATATAACTATTAATACATATTAGTAAATAAAAGATTTTAAAAAATTATTGTTTGATAAAATTATTTGTACCGAGTAATTTTATTTAAATACCAACTATTGATACGGATTAGTAGAAATTTTTAAAAACAATTTGCAATTTAAATTAAAAATAAATTGAAATATTTATTTAAATTTGATTTATTTCAAAAATAGTGCTGACACATTAAATGTATACAATGTATGAAATTATTTAATTAAAAAATTTAAAAAATAAGAATTTAGAATAATACTCATTAATATTATAAAATAAATTCTATAATGATAAATTTTTAAAACTAGTTTTAAAAAATTATAAATAATTTGTTTATTATTTCGAAAAATTTCATTAATATAAAATTAAGTTGGCTAATTCTCAAACAGATTTTATGACAAATAACTAATTTAAAAAAATAAGTTAAAATGTTTAAATTAAAGAATATTAAGTTAATCAACATTTTATAATTCTAAAATATATTTGAATGTTTATTTTCATCAATTAATTAAAAAACTCTTTAAAAACTGCATTATGACTTATTTCCTCCTATTGGCAGACAAGATTAATGAGCTTTCAACTGATATGAATGAATCATTAATGGATTAAAAAATATTTTTTAAATTAACGGTTTATATGTATATAATAAAATTAACAAAAAATAAGTTAAAATATTATGAAATATTAAAAATATATGAAATACTAAAAATATATAAAAATATATAAAAAAATATTAAAAATAGGTATATGAAATATTATTTTAATAAAAATTAAAAAATTTATATTATTTTTAGAATTTAAATAATTAGCATTTTATTTTATTATTTTTGCCTCAAACTGGATTGATAATCCTACCTACAACCATATCTACAACGTTTAAAAGTTAATATAAAATTAATTTAAAAATTAAGTTAGAATTTAGAACAATATTATAAATAATTTGTTTATTATTTTGAAAAATTAAATTAATATAAGTAGGCCAATTCTTAGACAGATATTATAAAAACTAACTAATTTACGCAAATAAGTTAAAATGTTGTAAATTAAAGAATATTATGTTTATCAACTTTTTATGATTCTTAAAATATATTTGAATGTTTAGTTTACAATTAATAAGAAAAATCTTTAAAAAACTACATCAAAAGGTATTTCCTCCAACGGACCGATTCTTAATATAACAAGTTTTATAACTCATAAATGATTATAATTTATAATTTTAATGTATAACAATAAATTTTTAATAAAATTATATTCAATCAAGTTACATAAATTGTAGTATAAACTAAATATTACTAAAAACATTAGCCTAAATACATTAAGGAGATGTCTTCACCAATCGGAAGATATGACATCCATGCTGCTATATTAAGCATAATAAATTTATTATTCACGTTATCGATAATTTTAAAATCACGTTTGATTTGAATTTATACTATTATTATCAATGAAATTTAAGGTTAATCATTCATTGATGACTCATTCATTACTAAATTCAAAATAAAATGATCATCATAATATAAAAATTGTAAATTAATAAAAGTTAGTTGAATATATTTGCTATTATTTAAAAAATTAGATAATTTACTAACTAGAACATTTAAAAAATAATGAGTAATATTTTAAACTCAATGATTAATTTAAAATTTTCTGAAAAAAATAAACAAGATATACCACCAATTGGCAAATTTGCCATTCTTGCAGCTGTGTTAAGCAATTGAAAATATAAAGATAATTTAAGAGGATAACTTAATTTAAATATTTTTAAAATTAAGCAGAAATCTTGTATGAATTATCGATTCGTCGTTCCTTGAGCTTTATAAAGCAAATTCAAAATAAATAATTTTAATATAATAATTGAAAAAAATAAAAGTTTATTTAAATTATAATTAATTAAATGAAATAAGGAAATAAATTTAATTTAATGAATCCGACATCTTGGCGAATGCTACTACTTACTATATACAATCGAATCTGCTATGTACTGAGTACTCACACTTGCAATTGTTGCAATATTAAAATAAAAAAATTAAGAGCTCAATAATTTAAATATTTTTATAAAATACATTAAAAAACTACGATTTATTTATTATAATTTCAAAAATAAATAATTTAACCATCTAGAATAAATAAATCTGGAACTTGGAAATATAATCTTCTGAGTCAGATAAGACATTTTCTAAAATTTATTAGACGTTTTGAAATACAATCTTTCAAATGAAAATATGAAGTTGTTTGCTATTTATAGTTAAAACTAGCTTTTTTAACATAATTGGATTATAATCTACTAATTTAAAATTGAATTTAATTAAAAATAATAATATTTTTTTAAATAATAATTAATTGAAAATAATAATAAAATCAGAATGTTATCAGACTGTAATTCTTTATAAAATAATAAAGAAGGTGAAAGTTATCAACTTTGAAACGATTAAAATTTATTAGTTTTAAATTCATCTTATGAAGATTTATTTTTTTTATTATTTTATATTAATATTACATATTTTATTCTAAAATAATTTAAATAATAAATGAAAGATTAATTTGATACATCTGAATTTTGCGATGAATGAAGATATAGCGACAATTGTAACACGAATTATAAACACTTTAAAAATGTTTTAATAAAAATCCCAAATAATACTAATTTTGTGATTTAAAATAACAAAATAAATGTTTTACTTTATTAAATAAAAATTTTTTAATAGTTTTAGTTTATAAAATCTGAATTTATATAAATTTTTTGATACTTAGAATCTAGTAAAATTAGGATATTAAATTTTAAATAATTTATGTTAAAATTTTTTAATTTTAAATATAATATGAGTTAAAAATAAAAATGTTAAAAATAACAAATAAGTTAAAAATAACAATATGAGTTAAAATTAATATGAGTTAAAATAACATATATGTATAAATTAACCAATAAGGCGCTGCATGTGCCAATGCATCAATGCATAAACTTAAGAATAAATTTAAGAATTTTATAATTAATAAATATATACTATTTAAAATTCTAGATTGTTAAGTTCTTTATATTATTTTAACTTATCTTATTTTTTTAATAATATTGAATGTCTAATAAATATTTTAATTAATAATTTTTATATGAATAATGTAATTCTTATTAGAACATCAGTGACATTAAACACGGATGTGGATATCAGTAATAATGTTTATCAATTAGATAGAAAAATATATTTAAATTTATATTAAGTTAAGATTTATTTTAATTAATATGTATAGAAATTTGATTTTAGTCTGATATTGATAGAAATGGCCAAAGTGCAGGAGCATCAATTGTTACTACAATAATAAGTAGTGTTTATTATAAAATATTTTAAAAATCAAATATATTTAAAATATAAAAAAACATGTATATTACTTATAATTCTAAAATAAAAATTAACACATTCAATGAAAGATTAGACAATTCTTGCAATAAATGTGTAACTGATGTAGACCGCAGAATAATAAAACAAACATTTATAAAAACGGTTATGCATGTTTAAATTTTAGAATTAATTGTTGTTTGGAATTAATTTTTATTTTCATATTCTAAAATATAAAAATTATTTTTTTAAAGAAGTGTAAAATAAATATAAATATTATGTAAAAATACCAATGACAATGAGATTTGTAAAAAATTTATCTTTTAAAAAGCTGTTTATTACAAATTAGAACATTTTTAAACGTATACATATAACATTTTTAAATATATGCTAACTTAATTAATAATTAAATATGAATTCTAAAAAAAATTATTATCATACCAACGTATTATATGTATAATTAAAATATTATAAATATTTTTAAATTAATTTAAAATTAATGACATTTAATGATATTTTAATTTGTTAAAATGATTAAATTTAATTCTATAATTTTTTATTTATTTTTTAATTTTATAATTTAAAATAATATAAGAATTATGCTAAATAATTTTAAATTATGTAGTATAACAATTTCAACAAGTTAATTTCAAATACTATAGAAATAGCTAAGTTCTATGGTTTTGGAAACGTTAGTAATTATAAAACTACTAAATAATTTATCTAAAAATTTCACATATGAAGTTTAAACAATTATAATGACAAGTTAATAATTAATTATTTATTTAATTTTAAATTATTCATTGAGTATTCCTCAGCTATGCATTTAATCAATTAAATATAAATATCATTTAGATATAAAAATATATTAAATTTATGTATATTACTTTAAAATTTAATTTAATTAACAAAAAATTTGATTTTAGTCTCAAATTGAAAGACTTTGTCCATGTGACGGAGCTGCAATTGTTACAGCAATAATACATAAGTAGTGTTTTTATTATAGAATATTTATAAATAAAATACATTTAAAATGAAAAAATCTGTATATTACTTATAATTCAAAAATAATATTATTAATTAAAACCCTTTAGATTAATTTAAAAAATATAAATTTCGAATAGATAAATAACGAATAAATAAATAAAAATAATTTCAATGAAATAAAAATACTCAATTAGAATCAATATTTGCTTATAATAACTCTATTTGCTTATATATATTGGGTGATAAATGTTATATTAATTATGCTGCAACCAAAATTAAATTTAAAGTAATAAATAAATTATTAATGATTATTTATAGAAAACAAAATAAAAAAATTAAATCTCTCAAATTTTTAGGATATGTGCAGTCCTAATCTGATTATTAATGAAATTACAATGAATATACATCAAAAAAATTTTTTAATTATTTATTAAAAATGGATAAAATATTTTATAAAATGAACAGAAAATTCAAATTCTAATAGAATAAATACTTAAAAGATATTACCTCTCACTATTATCTCTCACTTTTATCATTGAAGAGGGAGAATTACTAGTCGTACGTTCTAATCTAAATGAAGATTATTTTTTCGATATTTTCGAACGTCTCACAGAGCGCAGAAATCTAAAGGTGATTTGTTTTTACACAAAAGAGGGCATCCTTAAATAATTACACAAAAAGAATTACTATCCAAGGAAGTATTTAAAATTTTTTTAATTTTCAAAATTTATAAATGTTTTGATATTTAAAATTAGTTGAAATATTTAATGTATACATTCAAAACTAAAATTTAAAATTAAGCAAAAATAATTAGCTTTATAAACTGAAAATTAAATTAATCAGATATATAAAATTTAAATTTTTATGTCAAAATTAATTATTAGATTAAAATTTACATATAAATTCTGTAGAATAAACTATTTTATTACTCCTACAAGAAGGAGTAATATATTGACATTCGATAAATTATACTTGATAAGGCTAAGAATACTATTGAAAATTCATCATATAATTATTAGAAATATTCAATAATGTCGGAAAATAACAAATTAAAAATAAGTATTTAGAAATAAAATCTTTTTACCCATGCAAAGCCCATATAACGCTTCGGCAGAATTACATTTGATTAATTAATAATAATACATAAATTAAAATTATGAGTTAACTTTTGAAATTTAAAAATTTTATTTATTTATAAGGATTCTAAAATTTTATTTCCAAAATTCTTTTTTAATTATACCAATTATTATTTGTTATAAAACTCACTATATAATTTTAATTATTATAAATTATTAGTTTATATTAATATAAATTAAAAATATTAATTTATTAGTTAAGAACATTAAATATCTGAAAATTAATAATAAATTTCCGCTTTAAAAATGACTAATTTAGAGTAAATATTTTTAAGCTGAAATGTCATTATAAGTTTCCAGACAAATATTATATTTACTTAATTGCTATAATTTTGGTTAAACGCTAAATAATTCTATGAATAATTTTATTTGCCTTTTTCATAAAAGTAAACACTTGTACAAATTATTTTTGCAGTTGACTACATATATGTATAATATAATTTATATACTACACAAACTAATATTAATAAAAACAATCATGAAAATAAAGATCAATCATAATAAGAAAAGAAATGTTACAAATGAATTGAAGATAGTTGGTCTGGATGCTATATATCTGGAATCGGGATAGTCAACATATAAATATCATATGAGGAAATAATTAACAATAATTTGATTCAAATGAATATTTTAATTAAATTTGAATTGTGTTATTTACTAATATAATTTACAAAAATTAATTAATATAATATTTAGTATAATTATTTCAGATATAATATTAATTATTTAAGTTAAATAGACAAAAAATAATAATTTAGCATTAACACAAAGACAATCATACAAATTAAATTTTATTACAAATATTTATTAAGGATTAATTAAAATATTATATGTATTTCTATCTATTATTAAAATAGTATTAATATAATAATGACATCAAAATTAATTCAAAAAATTTAAAGAATAGAATTTCTTTGTTGATATTTGAAATGGAATGTTAACAAATGTGATAAAAAATATATAATTAATATTTTGTATTAATACATAGTTATTTAAAAACAATTTAAAATATCTAATTGAGTTTACAAATATGCAGAGTGTTTACATTCTAATCTAATTGCCATGCAAATTTACATAAAAATTAATAACGAATCTTTGACAAAAAAATTTAGATTAAAAACAAGATGATTTTTTCATATTTCAATTATTATGAATAAGGTCTCATTTTGAACACAGACACTTATTAATCGCTAACGAATAAAGGTCGCAAATGCTTACAATCATAAAGCATTTTTACACAAAGCACTTGATTTTAAATAAAAATTATTGCACCTTATATTTATTTATTTTCATATTACAAATTTTTAATATAATTTTTTATTTTTGACAAAGTATAATTATAAATAATTGATTAATTAATAAATAGGGTAGCTCACGGACGGTTATTAACCGGTACCCCCGGTTTTCGGTTTTGACCGGTTTTCGACCCCCGGTTTTCGGTTCCGGTTTTTGATTTACCCCCGGTTTTTGGTTAACCGGGACCGGTTTTTGGACAAATTTTCATCCAGAATATCCCATTAATATGTTGTCACATTCTAACGCTTTTAAACAGATATTCTATAGACTAGGAGCTGAATAATCTACAAATTTCAACAATTCGAGGAATTAAAGGGTATATGGCGAGATAAAGTTGGCTGATTTTGAATATTAGAAGCAGTGCTGGGTATTTGCCATTTGTTGGCCCCGGCTCCGGGCTTACAAAATCTTGGCTCAGGGCTTATAGAATCTTGGCTCCAGCTCCGGAGCCGGCAATTTTCGGAGCCGCTCCATGTTAGTATGATCTATTTAAAAATATCATTTAGATCGTTTAAATCATATGAAATATTTTATATAATTTTTAAAAAATAATTTCTAATGTGTTTTTAATAATAGTCAGAAATTTTTAATTAATTAAGTTTATCATGGAATCACTTAGAATTTAACACTGACACATTTGAACCAAATACAGAAAATTAAAAATAAATAAAAATTAAATAAATGCATTTAAGAAACATTTAAATTATTAAAATTAATTAACATAAACGAAAATATATTTATTAAAATAATTTTAGAAAAGCAGAGCTTATGTTCAACGTATAAAAGGAACATGTCAAAATTTAATTATAAAGGTCTAGCGTAGACCCGATTTCATAAGGCTCTAACCCCACAGAGCCTGCGGCTCTGAAAAAGTAATACTAGAATTATTAGAAAAATTTATAAAAAACATTATTATTAATTTAATGATTATCAGATTCTAAAAATAATAATAGATTAAATTTAGAGCTAATTAAAATATTTATTATTTTAAAAATATTTTTAAAAAATATATTAATTAAAAAGTTCGAAGAATAAACAAAACAATATACTATTAAAAAATTGTTGTTGATTCTAAGCTGATTGATGCCCGTTAAAAAAGTTGTTTTTCATCAATACAATTTAAATATTTAGAATATTTATTTTTTATAATACTATTTCAGAATTCAACTATTCAGATATAGAATAGTCTATATTGATTAATGATAAATAAATAAATTTATTTTATCAAGCAATAATGCACAACGCATCTCTATCATTTATTTAAAGATAGAAAAATTTAAATCAACAAATTATTTATCATTTCAATTAAAAAAATTATTTAATATAATATATAGCGTAATTATTTAAAATGTATTAATTACTTGGGTCAATAAACAAAAAATATTTTAACCCTATTACAAAAATACTCGCCTTGTATAACATTATTTATACGACATAATATCAATTTTGGCGTTTGCGTCGAGCATAAAAAATATTAAAAAATAAAATGATTCATAAATAAAATATTTATTTTCACAATTATTATTATAAAACAAACACAAAAAATTATTATAATGTCGTTCCAAAGAAATGGACTAAAAGAATTTGACCCTTTTATTTGTAATAATTATATAATAATTATTATAAATAAATAATTATTTGTAATAATTATATAATAATTATTATAAAATATACATATAATAAAATTATTCAACAAAAAATTAGGTATTATAAAATTATTCGCACTTTTTTATTCACATTATTCACGAAAAATTATTATAAAACAAAATCCTGATCCAAAACGCATCCCTTTTACTCACTTTCATTCGCATTTATAAACCTTTTCCATTCCATATTTTCATTTCATGTTGTTGTTCTTGTGTTCCCATTTAATAGAGAATTTTTTATATTAATATGGAATCATCAATTTATTCTAATAAAATTTTAATAAAATTTATTTAATAATTAAATCAAATGTTGACAAGTTAGATTAAAAAAGAAATTTATATATCCTTGTTAAAATTTACATATAAAGATTATTAATATGTAGTAACAATAATTTAGAAGCAATTTAAATATATAATTAATAAAATAATTTAAATATAATTAAGATATTTTAATTCTAAAATTAATTTATCAAAAATTAATGTAAAGGCAAAAGAATTTAGAAATAAATTAGAAACTAAAAATTAATTATTTTAATAATTAATTTAAATAATTTAATTTCTCTGCGTTTGTATTAATAGTATATATTAGCATAATTTATTTAATAATAATTATTTTAATGATATTTAAATTTTTTTATAAAATCTACGAAATATATAACGAAGTATGAGATCGTAACATCTTCAATGTTTTTTATTTTAAAGATATAATTTATGAAATAAATATCTTTAAATTTTGAAAATATTTTGATAAAATACAATGCATTAAATGAATAACATTAATAAATATTATAGATTTGTTTCAATTTATTGATAATAAATATATGAAAATTTTCATGTTACTTTTATTATTAAGTCAAAATCGAATCAAAAATTTTTAATTCAGCAAATTATTTATGGAAAGTGGAATATTTAATTTTTAATTTGTTTTTATGCTTAATTATTATAATTAATTGAACTAATTGTTATGAAAAATTAATAAATAATATACAAATATAGAAGACAAAAGAATATATTTAAAGCATTTGGATGAAATTTCAAAGGAATACGATTAAAAAAATTCAAAATCAAGGTCAATAGTGGAATAAACTAATGACGCTTTCAAAAAGGATGTGTTGTGGTTAAAAGAATTTTTATTATTCATATTAAATTATTATTTTTATTTCTTATAATAATATTTTAAAATATAAAATTTAAAATAAAAGTTAATTTTCTTTAAATTTATACAATATTTTTATAAAAAATTTAATTTATAAGAAAATTTTAAAAGAAAGATTCATATCAAACAAAACCATTTTACTTATTTTAAAAAACATCATAGGTATACCATTGAAGCGTCAAAAATCTAACGCAAAAGTGCCTGTGGCTCTGAAAAGTAATACTAGAATTAATAGAAAAATTGATAAAAATAAATTTATAAAAAACATTATTATTAATGTAATAATTTCATATTTCTAAAACTAATACTAGATTAATTTCAGAGTTAATTAAAATTTTTATTATTTTAAAGTACTTCTAAAAAATATAAATAATTAAAAAGTTCGAAGAATAAACTAAAGATTTTTATACTATTGAAAAATTGTTGTTAATTTTAAGCTGATTGATTCACGTTAATAAGTATTTTTTATCGATACATTTTAAATATTTAGAATATTTATTTTGTAAAATACTATTGCAAAATTTTGTTCATGGATTGAGAATGAGACTTAGATTCAATAATATTAACCTACTTAGATTCAATAACAAAAGGTTAAATATTTAATAAAAAAGAACAAAGAAATGTAGAATAAATCTGTAATTATAAATAATAAATTCTCATTTTTTAAGAGAAATAATAAAAATTATAATAATTATTAATTTTATTTGTGAATTAATTAATTAATATAAGTTAATTAATCTTAAATATTGCACCTCCAAGAGGTATAACTTTCATTGATCATTAAGATTGAAGATTTGCGTTTTAAATTAATGAATGGCGGCTAGGTCTGATAATGTGAAAAAATAATTCTAAAATTAATTCTAGATTCTATCTTTATCATTGAAAATAAAGATTTAAAAAATAAAAGATTTAAATAAGTATTTAAATAATTTTATTAAAATTGGCAATTTAATTAAAATTGGTATTAAAATGATATTATATTTTCCACAATTAATGAATTAAGAAAAATTTTAATAATTTTTAAAAATTATAAAACAAATTTGAATAATTATCTTCTAAGATTCAAACACTAATTATATTAAATTAAGATTAGCCTTCCGAAAGATATGGAAGAAGAATGGTTAACGTGGAGAAAGAAATAACTGAAAGAATAGTTCCCATGTTCCATTCGAATTATGAGACTGCTTTTTGTATTATCTTTTCCACACTTAATGAATTAAGAGAATGAATTGCTAATATTAATATACTAATATTAATTATATAAAATAATTTAAATCTTAAATTTGCTACATAAAAAACTTTAAATACATCGTCTATTCATTTTTAAAAATAAATAATGGATTTATTTAGAAAAGATAAAATATTAAATTAATAAATTAAACTTAAATTTATATAAATAACAAAGAAATGTTAAATTAAGTTTAAAAATTTTTTTTACATATTAAATATGACATTTTATTGATAATATACAATATACATTTATACGCATCTGTTAGCAAAGTCGAAAGATTTACGATAAATTTAAAGAAGATAAAAGTAAAAGTGCGAAAATAATTAATGAATTAATTGTACATAAATGAGAATTAATTGAATATTAGATTAAATGTATCTATAATATTTGACAAAAAATTTTTAATGAGATTATATTAAATTTCAGTTAAATATAAAATAATATCACAGATAGTAGATGATATTAGCAATAATTTACAGATTTTTAAAATTATTTTGATAAATTAATTTAGAAAAACGCTCTAAAATCTAACAATACTCCTATTATAAATAAAAATGTATGACCAATCTATAAAATTATGAATTAATTTAAAACTGATAAAAACTATTTATTAATTTTAAAATCAGTGAAAAATATATATAATTTAGAATTTAAGAATCTGATGAAATAAGAGTCGTCTGTCCAGTTTTCAATTTATATTATACAATCTCTACAATTTAGATTAATTTATAAAATATATTAAATAATAAAACAACAATTGTATAATCTATATCAGCAAAGCAGAATCGAAACAAATAGATATTCAACTAATAAATACATTAGAGTTTCATTTAAATGATAATGAATAAGATGGAATCTTGCAGTAAACAATACTTTACTAGCAACTAGCATTTATTTAAAAAATAAAGTTTTAAATCAACAAATTATTTGCCAATATAATTAACAATAATTAATTAATAATACAAATTTTAATACATATAATTATTTAAATTATATTAATTTACTATTAATTATTTGATTAAATAATAAAAACTTTTATAAAATTAAAAAAAAATATAATTTCGAAATAAACTTTTTTGCAATTATTTATTGAACATACATATTAATAAATAAAAAATGATATTGACATTTGATTCAATAAAATCTAAATTAAAATTTATTTGTTAATATCTAAAATATAATGTTTACAAAAGAGATAAAAAATAAATTTATATATCATAAAAATTTGTACTAATAATAATTAAAAACAATTTAGGAAATTATTAATAAATGAATAAAAAATCCATAAAAACCTGTATATTAGAGAGTTTGCTACATGAAAAACGCGGAGGACAATTTTTTAAATGATAATAATTTTAATCATTATTAACAAAGTATTAGATGATAACAAATTAATAATACTTTGCAGTGTGTTATATTTCTTTGTGGTTTGTTGCTTATTATCAATTTATTAAAAACAATTACTGATTTAATTATAAAGTTAAAAAATAATTTAGATATGACCATCAAGATTAAAGCATTTTTAAATATTTATACAAAAGAAATTATTGCTTTAAAATTATTCAAGCAAGGTAACATTTTCATATGTACTTAAAAATTACAATTAAATTAATTTATATTGCAAAAATTAGAATTAAAAAATTATATCTCAAGATAGATAAAAATATTTAAATAATTATAGCGTGATGTTTTAAATAGTAAGCTCAGGGAAAAATAAAGTAAAAATGCAGAGATTCTCTGAATATTTTGATATGGAAAAAACTATTTTTAGAACAAAATTTATAAAGAATTTAACACATCAACAAAAATAGGAAGAGCTTGCGGCACGACAGAGCTTGAGGCTCTGAAAAAGTAATACTAAGATTATTAGAAAAATTTATAAAAAACATTATTATCAATTTAATGATTATCAAATTCTAAAAATAATAATAGATTAAATCTAGAGCTAATTAAAATATTATTTTAAAAATATTTTTAAAAAAATATATAATTAAATAGTTCGAAGAATAAACTAACAATATACATACTATTGAAAAATTGTTGTTGATTTTAAGCTGATTGATGCCCGTTAAAAAAGTTGTTTTTCATCAATACAATTTAAATATTTAGAATATTTATTTTTTATAATACTATTTCAGAATTCAACAATATAGATATAGAATAATCTAAATCGATGAATAAATAAATCTATTTTATCAAGCAATAATGCACAACGCAACTCTATCCATCATTTTATTAAAAATAAAAAATTTAAATCAACAAATTATTTATCATTTCAATTAAAAAAATTATTTAATATAATATATAGCGTAATTATTTAAAATGTATTAATTACTTGGGTCAATAAACAAAAAATATTTTAACCCTATTACAAAAATACTCGCCTTGTATAACATTATTTATACGTCATAATATAAATTGTGGCGTTTGCGTCGAGCATAAAAAATATTAAAAAATAAAATGATTTATAAATAAAATATTTATTTTCAAAATTATAATTATAAAACAAACACAAAAAATTATTATAATGTCGTTCCAAAGAAATGGACTAAAAGAATTTGACCCTTTTATTTGTACCATTTTGTCGTTTTATGCATTTCGTTTGTTTCCCTTTTTATTTGACTCAGTGCTATAAAAGCTCTCTCTCCTCCCGTTAAATGTTCCTTTTACCTATTCATTCGTAATTTTTTTTAATTTTGTGAATATTAAAATAAAAGTTTTGGTATGACTTAATTATGTATTTATTCTTTAAATTAAATTCTGTTTATCAAGTCAAAATCTTCTTCTTCCCCATTTGAATTCGGCAATAAAATATATAATAATTATTATAAAATATACATATAATAAAATTATTCAACAAAAAATTAGATATAGGTATTATAAAATTATTTGCACCTTTTTATTCACATTATTCACTAAAAATCATTATAAAACAAAAGCCTGGTCCAAGACATATCCTTTTTCCTCACTCTCATTCTCATTTATAAACCTTTTCCATTCCATATTTCATTTTATGTTGTTGTTCTTGTGTTCCCATTCAATAAACAATTTTTTATATTAATATGGAATCATCAATTTATTCCAATAAAATTTTAATAAAATTTATTTAATAATTAAATCAAATGTTGACAAGTTAGATTAAAAAAGAAATTTATATATCATTGTTAAAATTTACATATAAAGATAATTAATATGTAGTAACAATAATTTAGAAGCAATTTAAATATATAATTAATAAAATAATTTAAATAAAATTAAAATATTTTAATTATAAAATTAATTTATCAAAAATTAAAGAAAAGGCAAAAGAATTAAGAAATTAATTGAAAACTAGAAATTAATTATTTTAATAATAAACTTAAAGAATTTAATTCCCTTCGTTAGAATTAATAAATATTAACATAATTTATTTAATAATAATTATGTATTATAGTGATATTTAAAAATTTTTTAAAAGATCTACGAAATATATAAAGAAGTATGAGATCGTAACATCTTCAATGTTAGATTTTTAAAACCTCCTTATATCAATTATTTAATTAAAGTGATGTATTTTAATTGATATTTAATTTATACTGAAAAAATAATTTTCTTAAAAAATAATTTTTTCAGATTTTTAAATTTTCTGAAAAAATAAATTTCATTATGAAAAGTGAAAAAATGTTTAGAATATTTATCTTGTAAACTCCGTCCGGATTTACGGAGTCCGGGTCTCAAATCCGGTTTTATTATTAATTTAAATATTAATTAATAAAAATAAAATAAAAAAATATTAATTGAAAACTTAATTAATTATTTACTATAAAATTAATTAAATATTTTTAGGTTGGTTTCAAATTAAAAAAAATTTCGAATAAGAATTATATAAAATGTTTTTTTATTGGTGTTTTATAGTCATTATGTTTCATTACGAGGTAAATTTAAATAATTTATATTTTATCGGATATTTACAGTCAGACCTTACAATGAGATAGTCACTAGGGATGCGAGAGTTCTTTTAATTATTCTGCTTTAAATAATTAATCAATGTATAACTAGGCAAATTTATGAACAATTATTTACACGGATATTCTTGGAATTTTTAATTATTATTTGAAAAGAATCTCCCACCAGTCAATATTTTTAAATTTTAATAACAATAATCAAAATGAATCTTTTTCCATATTTTTTATATTCTAATTTCCGAAATAAATTTTGAAATAAATTTACCTATTTAAATATTTAAGTATTATGTGTAAGGATAATTAAAAAAAATTTTTTGAAAAATGTTTTTTAAATTTGATTTAAATATGCTTTTTTCAAGGCTGAGATCTTCATAAAATTATAAAATTCATTTATAAAATTATATAATTATAAAATTTATAAATTTATAAAATTCACCTTTCATTTTCGAAAAATCGAATCTTATATTGGAAATATTTAATTTTTAATAAATTTATTTTGATTGAAATCTAGACTCGGTATTACAGTAAATATCAGATTATAAAATAGAAGTTGTGTTACATAGTGATCCAAGTACATAGTGATCCTATAGTGATCCAAGACTTTATAAAATAATTCATATATCTAGTAAATATAGTTGATACATTTTTACAGGTAAATTCGTTTGATATACCAACAATTAATGAGTTTACTCACATACGTTTTCAAAAGGATATTCAAGCAAAGAATAAAAACGAGACTGGATATATTTGTAAGAAATTTGAGGAGGATAATGTATACTGCAATTGTGTTGTGTAAGGAAAATTAGCATCAACGTTTAAATACTCGAATCCTGATTTGGATTTTTTGAATTTGCAACGGCACGTAGTTAAATTATTCCTTATTCAGAACCGATACAAACTGAAAGCCAAACTAATCGAATATTTAATAAATTCTCTGAAAATTGCAGCAAAACGATGAGTAAAGCATCATTAAAATAGTATGTGTACAAAAATACTAAAAAGGAATTTAAAAAGATTTTTATCTGCAAGATAAAGTGTGTACAAATTAACACATTTTATTCAGGTATTTGGCTAAAAACAGAGCCAGTTGATTTTTTTACTAAATATTCAGATTAAGTAATTTAAAGTAATTAAAAAACAGATTCGCTTATATAAAAAAGTTTTAAATTTAGTGGAAAATTCATCATAAATAAATTTCTTAAGCACTTTAAAATTTTCATTTTAAAAATGTTCTTTTCAAAACCAAAATTTAATCTTAAAGAATTTAATATTGGGTGAGTTTAATTTTTATTAAAATATATAAGTAGTTTGAGGATGAGAGAAAAAATATTTCAAATTATTATTCTAACTTATATTTTGAAGTGCTAATACTAGAACGATTAAAGTAAAATTAATAAATTTTAAGTGAAATGAATAGATAAATTTTAATAAAAATTAATTAAAATTAAAAAATAAGAGGGATATTATTTGCATTAATATATAAAATTTAATCATTTATGAAAGAACTGATAAATATATCGATCAAACAATCCTCCCTAAAATCTGTTATCTTGCAATAAAATAATTTCAAACTAATTTAATCAATCAAATATTCTTTCTATTAAACTGACAACTAATTATTTAGAAAATTAACATACATATCTATGTATATAATTATCAACAATGTTTATCAATAAAAAGAAATAAACAAGATTATTTATATCTTAACATAGGAATTATATATTTAAATCAACTACATAATTATTATCAAGTCAATAAAGGTTAATTAAGAGAATTTTATGTATAAATCAAGTGTTTTTGATTTATACATAAATTGTATATATCAAATTTTTATTATATTCTTTGCTTAGATTCTATTTAAAGAACTATTAAAAAATTATATAAACAATTCATAATTTAATAATACATCGAATAATCATTTATATTTATTGTTTTCTACCATAGCATTTCTTTCATTTAATAATTGATATGAGAGTTAAAACTTATTTAAAAATAAAGCATTATTTCTAAACATAATAGCTTTCAATTAGTCGAGTTTGATTCATCTCCTTAGAGTCAGATTGATGACTGTACTTCGTTTATGTTAAAATTATAATTTTTAAATGAAATTTCTTCTATTTTAAAAATTTTTATCACTAAAATACTGCTAGTATCAAAAATACTGTTATGTAGTAGTAATTATTTATTTAATTAGACATAATATAATATTACTAGAAAAATGATAATAAAATTTTTTCAGATAAAATTTAAATGCTAAAAGTTTTTGACAAATTCAATTTTATTATTTTTCAAAATTTTTAATTTGTAATTTACACATTTTTCACATATTTTTTTAATCACAATAAGTGTAATTTTTACCTTGTGATTTACTCAATAAATAAATAAATAAAAAAATAAATAAAATATATTAGATGATAAAAAAACAATTGAATCGAAACAAATAGATAGTCACAAATAGATATTCAACTAATAAATACAGTAAAGTTTCATTTAAATGATAATGAATAAGATGGAATCTTGCAGTAAACAATGCTGTACTAGCAACTAGCATTTATTTAAAAAATAAAGTTTTAAATCAACACATTATTTGCCAATATAATTAACAAAATATATGGAACTCTTGCAGCCAACAAAACTGTAATTGCAAATACCATTTATTTTTTAAACAAACAAATTATTTATTAATAAGTTAACAATAATTAATAAATATAAATTTTATTACAAAAAATCATTTTAAATATAATATTAATTATTTGGGTAAATAATAATAACCTTTTATAACATTCCAAAAAAATAATTTCAAAATAAACTTTTTACAATTATTTATTAAAAATATTTATTAATAAAAATCGCAATGACATTTAATCCAATAAAATCTAAAATTATAGAATTTATTTGTTAATATTCATAATAGAATGAATAAAAATAAATGAATAAAAAATTAATAGAAAAAGAGTGATTGCCGCATGAAAACGCATAGAACAATTTTTTAAATGATATAATTTTAATTATTATTAACAAAGTATTAGATGATAACAAATTAATAATACTTTGCAGTGTGTTATATTTCTTTGTGGTTTGTTGCTTATTATCAATTTATTAAAAACAATTACTGATTTAATTATAAAGTTAAAAAATAATTTAGATATGACCATCAAGATTAAAGCATTTTTAAATATTTCTACAAAAGAAATTATTGCTTTAAAATTAATCAAGCATGTTAACAATTTTATATTTACTTAAAAATTACAATTGAATTAATTTATGTTGCAAAAATTAAAAAATTAAAAAAGTTAATCTTCAAGATAGATAAAAATATTTAAATAATTATAGCGTTGTGTTTTAAAAGGTAAGCTTAATAAAAACTAAAGGAAAATTGCAGAGAAACCTTAAACAATATAACTGCAAGCATATTTCTAAAATTTTTCCGAAACATTAGATGTACAAATATATTATTACAAACATAATTTATAAAATAATAATCAAGTTTTTTAAAATCAAATTTAATTACTCACAATGAAAAAACAAAGATAAAATTTATAAATTTGAAAAATAATAATAATTTGAAATTCATTTTTCACAAATGATTAATTAAATAAAAATAAAGGCGTAATTAATTATAATAGTTTATATTTATAATACTTGAAGATAATAAAACAATATTACTAGAAAAAAGATAAGAAAATTTGTTCCAATAAAATTTAAATGCTTAAAGTTTATCACATTTATTAAAATAAACTATAATTTGAAAAAAAATATTTTAAATGTTTATTCATATACATTTACAATAAACTTATCATATTAATGAAAATAAAAGATCTCTACAAATATAATACTATTAAAATTGGATATGAAAAAAATTTACAAACAAACTATTATTATAATTAACAATGAAATAATTCTTTTCAATAAAATTATCTATTGAATATTAATATTATATTAAGGAGTTTAAAAAAAATGAAAATTTTACATAAGAGTTTACAAATATAATTTAAAATTTAAAAATACAAAATTAAGAATAAATTATAGTAAATCTGCACAAATGTTGCTTCAAAGGGCACCGAATCAATTTTATAAATGATTGTATGTAATTTTAAAACTATGTATTCATTATTATATCTTTCATATTTAGTTAGGTATTAAACTTCGAGGAAATTAAAACAAATGAATATAAAAGAAAAATTACAAGGATTTTTAGAATTTATCCAAATCCTATTAAGCCCAAAAAATAGATTACTGATTATTATATGTCTTCTGTTGATCATTGGATTACCTTCTGAATCTAGCATTAAGAAGACTGTTTCCTTATCTGCTACAAGTCCAGCCGGTATAAGGTACATCTAACGAAATTTAACATTAAGTAAACATTCAAAAGTGATCAGCAATTCGAGTATAAATTTACAGAAAAATTAACAAAACTTATAATATTATCTAAAAGTTATTCACATATATTAGATATGGTTAAAAATTTATCTAATTTGTTTGTAACTAAATATAATTGACATGCTAATTGACATTAAAATTAACAAACACTCTTAGACTAATAAAATAAATTAAATTTTTTTCAATAACGTTTAAGAAAAATCTTGATATAATTAAAGAATGAATAAAAAATTGATAAAACTTGTATAACAAGGGAATGAAAATTGAAAATGTTGGTGGAACTTTTTTAAATGATAATAATTTTAATTATTATTAAACGTGTATAGATTATAATAATTTAAAAAAATTCTTTGCAATAATTAAATATGCCTTTCTGGTTGTTATCATAATTATTGATCAATTTAATAAAAATAAATACTGATTTAATTATAAAAAATTAAAAAATAATTTTCATATTAAAGATATTTTAAAGCCAAGTTGAAATGTATGATCACAAGGATTAAATTTATGAAATCGTGAAAAAGTTATTTAATTTTAATTAATAATTTAAATAATATTATTATTAAAATTAATTTTATATTAGTGTTTTTATATAAAATTAATTACCAATAAAGTTTAGTTTAAGTTTATTCAAAACTTAAATTTTGCTTGAAAATAATAAAAATCGCTTTCGGATAAAGCAAAAAAATTTCAAAAGCTTATTGAAAAACATGTATGTAATATTATAATTTTTAGATTATATAAAATAATATTTAATAAAAATACATTTATAAGAATAAACAAATAAGAGATAATAATTACCTAAATATGTAATTATATTCTCAATTTTATTTAAACTTTAAGTATTTTAATGTTCAATTATTTAATAATTTTAACTATTAAATTAATAAAATTAATTTTAATATAATTTCAAAAAATAATAAAATGCATATCAGACAAGCATATGCCCGCAGTTTGCTTTACAAATTAAATAAAAATATATAAAAATATAAGTAAAATGTATTAAATAAATAACTTCGCAAATTAAATTTTAATTGAAATCTTCTAAATAAAATATGTAACTCTCTAAAATAATTAACTATGTTTAACATATAATTTTAAAGATATAATTAATGGCATGACGTTTACAAAAATATACCTGCCTTCTACAAAAATTTAATAACAAATAAAATTATAAAAATACAAATAAAAACAATATTAATCAAATAAATTCGTATATTAAATTTTAATTAATAAACTCGATGAAAATGAAGATCGTCGCTATGATCTGTAGCCGAGCATTTATACAACGCTTATATGTAATTGTGGACAAGAAGACATTAAAATATATTCCTAAAATAATTGAATGTCTGTCTGACGGCAATATTTTATATTTAATTATTTTTATTTAAATTTATAAAAGTTTCCTGTCTGCCCGTCTTTTTCTTTTTATTTTTAAAATTACTACATTAAAAAATAACCTTACTTTCTATACTTTTTAAATTTGAATGCCGAATAAAAATTATAAAATTCGAATAAAATATAATATTTATCAAATATGTAAATTCGTAATTAAATTTTAATTAAAAACTCGATAAAAATGTAGAACGTCGTTATGATGTTGAGCCGAGATTTCATACAACGCTTATAATTTTGGGCAAGAAGCAATATTTTATATTTAATTATTTTTAATTAAATCTACTTAAATTTATAAAAATTCCCTTTCTTTTTCTTTTTATTTTTAAAATCATTACTTTAATAGAGGCAGATAGAACTTTACATTTTTCTTCGTACACTGCTTTTTTTCTTTTTTAAAATAAAATATTGAATAAATATTTGTGTTGGAAAATTATTCATTCAATTACATAACAGCCAGATTTTTTCCCTATACATATTCTTGTTTATTAGTCGAGCAAAACTACCAGCCAGAAAATTATTCAATAAATATTTAAATTATTATTATAAAATTAAATAAATTTTAATATATTATTATTAGACGACGATGAATGTAAAATATTTATATAAATTATTTAATATTTATTTAACATAAAAATAATAATATTATTAGAATACTTTTTTAAAAATTTACATCAAATTGGAATATTCGACATTTTTCCAGCTTAATTAAGCAAGCTTTTTTAAATAAATAACTATTATTATGAAATGAAACAAGCATTTTATAAGCAAGAAAAAGTTTTAAATATTAATGTAACAAATAGAAAACTAAATATTTGAAAACTCATCATAAAAATCTGTTTGATTACTATTCAATAATAGTGAATAAATTTTATAACCTTATAATAATAAAATATAATAAATTATGATTGATAATTCTCATCGACAGTTATTCTTTAAGACAAGAATTTTTTCAAAAAATAAAACGTGATTATTAAATTTTTCAATCAATATAGATTTCAAAATTAACGCCGAGGTTCTACGATTGATTTAACTTATGATCATGTTTGATAAAAGGATTTAAATAACTAATTAAATAACAATAAAAACCTTAAAAAAGTATTATATTTACTTTTTTGCTTATATTTAACAAAAAAACACAAATTTATATACAAATAGCCTATTTATTATTCTTATACGAATAATTATTTAATCGTTATATAAATAAAATATTTATTAACTTTTATTGATATGAAAGTTTATTTTTAGAATCATAGAATATGATTATTTTTAAATCGTTAGATATTTGATGAAATAATATAAATTTTATTCCCGTTTTGCGCCAAATTTAAAAAATTTAATTACCTTAACTGTAAATAATTTATAAATTATAATAATAAAATTTTAAAAGAGTTAGACTGAATTTGTTAAATTTTTCGACAATAAAACCTAATTATTTTAATATAAAAAATTATGTCCCTGCAGAAGAACGATTCATTGTGCTATAAAATTTTTAAATTCTACAAGTTAAATTACCAATTAAACTTGCTAAAATAAATTTTCCATGTCCGTCTTTTCCATCCGAATCATCTTTTATTAACAAAACTCTTCGTACTATCCTATGCGCCAACTCATGTGCAAGTATAGCGAAGAGTTTATATCCAATTCTTGCATGCGGAGCTCGAATATGAATGCTATCTTTCAATCCGCGGAAGGCTAAGTAGTATCCGCACGATGCTGGATCGTCCCAAACATCCTTTTCATCAAAAATAAAACTCAACTGCATATCATCCTCACAAATACCATATGTATGCAGTACTTGTCTGTAAAATATATTATTTTTAATATTCAGCAAATATAAGTACCTATTCAACATTTCGAAAATCGCGACAAATTGTTGCACGATTTTTTGTAGTGATTTGCGTATTCCAATGTGTAATTAACCATTCCACATCCTCGGTGAGTTTTGCATCTCCATTAACTGTCCTACGCGCTGCTTCACGTCTGATAGCAATCTGCCTTGACGATTTAGTTTTCGGCATTAAAACCTAGAAATTAGCAATAACAAAACTAAAAAACATGTTTTATGAACAAAAAATTAACATTTAAAAAATAAAAACAGATGTGTTTAGTTAAATAATTTTTAATATTTTTCCCCTTATATTTAAATACTTCCCTCAATATAATTTTTAAAAATTTCTCTTAAGATTAATTCAAATTATTTGCCCTTCAACATTTATTTTCAAATATATTTAGCTTAATATGCTTAATTTGTTTTGCTCAATATTACATACTTTTTTTATTTTTATTATTTTTCTCATATATTTAAATAATCTCTTCAATATATTTTCAAACATTTCTCTTACAAAGGAGAGGCTTTTGGGTGTACGTGGGACTTCAGGATGAAATTTGGCAGACAGATAGATCATACCCTACTTTAGTTATGAAATTTTCACCATTTTTGCTTAATGGTAACGTGGACCGAGTTATAAGCCCCCAAAGTCCCAAAATATCTAATTACAATTTTATAAATAGCAAGAAAGTACATAAGATTTCAGCAATTTACTTGTGAGTAAATTGTTAAAATAATTTAAAATTTTTATATAAAAATAAAAATTTGATAAACAACTAATGATCATTAATAAATAAATTAATTAAACGAGTTTTTTGAGAAGGAGTATAAAAGTTATTTGCCCATGTGTGTGCAACAATTTAGTAAAACTTAAATGATAAAATTTAATAAATATTAAATTTAAAAAATGAACAATATATTCCTTCTTTCTGCATTTTATAAATTTAATAAGAAACAAGAATATTAGTAAAAAAGTATTAGATAAACAAATTCGTAAATTAAATTTTAATTGAGAAACTTCTGAATAAAATATGGAACTCTAAAATAATTAACTACAACTCTAATATAATTAACTGTATATGTGTCATATAATTTTAAGAATATCGTTAATGGCATTACATCGATAAAATATTCTTGCCTCCTAAATTTTTTCAATCCGACTAACAATTAAAAATTTAAAATTCTAATAAAAAACAATACATATAATCAAATAAATTTGTATATTAAATTTTAATTTAAAAACTCGATGAAAATGAAGAACGTCGATATGATCTAGAGCCTAGTATTCGTACAACGCTTATTATTGTGAACAAGAAGAAGATATTAAAATATATCCCTAAAATAATTGACTATATTTTACTGACGAGGCTAGTTTATATTAGAGTAAGTCGAGTTCGAGCGAGTTCGAATTACTCGACTCGACCGCTCGGGTTTTTTGTGTAATTACTCGACTCGGAACTCGGGATCATAATACTCGGATTACTCGAGCTCGGAAACTTCTTACTCGACAGACTCGGTTAAAACCGAGTATTTTAATGCCCCTATCTGCGGCGCAAAAAGGAAGATTTTTAGCTTAAGTATGCTCCAAAATTCACAAAATTTTCGCCTGCGGCGTCGATAAAGAAAGAAATCTAGTGGTTCGGTCTTCCAAATTTCTTAAAATTTTCGCCTGCGGCGCTAAAAAAAATTTGCTCTCTGGCCTTCCAAAATTCTCGAAATTTTCGCCTGCGGCGCTGAAAAAAGATTTGTGTATATTGGAGTATTGAATCAAGTTAGGTGGATTTTAGTGATATCCGGATATTTCAAGGGATCTAAGGGAATAGCAAGGGATCTGACCTTCTGAAAATTGGGTGTTCCCACCTGGCCTTCAGAAATTCTCAAAATTTAAGCCAACGGCGCGAAAAGAGAGGGATAGAGCGATGGATCTCATGATCATCTTTTGACAATATACATAATCCGACGATATCCCAATTAATCAGCCGAATTTCCCAGATTTTGCTCCTAATACGCCCAATCACTATAATCGGCCCAAATCCAGCTTAATCACTTAATATCCATCTCATTTCTCTTATCACATAATCTACACGAATCCGCTTAATCTACACTAATCCGCAAAATAGTATTATCCATTGGTATGAAACCCGGAGCCCGGAGTCAACATGGATTGTGTGCTTATCATGGAATTCGGCGGATTAAGAGGGATATAGACGGATTAACGAAAATAACTGGAAGTTGGATGATGATCTAACGCATTACTGCCATCAGATGCCTAAAACACAGCACTGATGATGAATAGTTTTTAGTAAAAGTATTGTTTTTATTGAAATTATTTTAAAATACTGTTTTATAAAAAATCTCGATTACTCGACTACTCGAACTCGAACTCGGCCTAAAAAGTTGAGCTCGAGCTCGAACTCGGGTTTTTCAAACTTGGATTACTCGAGCTCGGTTTTTTCCCAATTACTCGGTACTCGACTTACTCTAGTTTATATTTAATTATTTTTATTTAAATTTACTTAAATTTATAAAAATTCCCTTTCTCCTCGTCTTTTTCTTTTTATTTTTAAAATCATTACTTTAATAGAGGCAGATGGGACTTTACATTTTTCTTCGTCACTGCTTTTTTTCTTTTTTAAATAAAATATTGAATAAATATTTGTGTTGGAAAAGTATTCATTCAATTACATAACAGCAGATTTTTTCCCTATGTGTCCTTATTTATTAGACGAACAAAACTACCAGCCGCAAAATTATTCAATAAATATTTAAATTATTATTATAAAATTAAATAAATTACAATATATTATTTATTATTCGACGACAATGAATGTAAAATATTTATATAAATTATTTAATATTTATTTAACATAAAAATAATAATACTATTAGAATACTTTTTTAAAATTTTACATCAATCTGGGATATTCGACATTTTTCCAGCTTAATTAAGCAAGCTTTTTTTAGCTGATTATAATAAATTTATTTATTAGTATAAATATATAACTATTATTATGCAAGCATTTTATATGCAAGAAAAAATTTTGGATATTAATGTATCAATTAAAGCTAAATATTCGAAAACTCATCATAAAATATCTGTTTGATTACTATTCAATAATAATAAATATATTTTATAAATCTAATAATAAAATTTAATAAACTATGATTGATAATTCTCATCACAGTTATTCATACAGACAAAAATTTTTTTCAAAAAAATAAAACGTGATTATTAAATTTTTCAATCAATATAGTTTTCAAAATTAACGCCGAGGTTCTACAATTGATTTAACATACATATGATCATGTTTGATAAAAGGTTTAAAATAAATAATTAAATAAAGATAAAAACCTTAAAAATGTATTATATTTACTTTTTTACTTAACTTATATTTAACAAAAAAACACAAATTTATATACAAATAGCCTATTTATTATTCTTATATGAATAATTAGTTTATCGTTATAAATAAAATATTTATTAACTTTTATAGATATGAAAATTTATTTTTAGAATCATAGAATATGATTATTTTTAAATCATTTGATATTTGATGAAATAATATAAATTTTATTTCCGTTTTGCGCCAAATTTAAAAGATTTAATTACTTTACTACTATATGTCCACTAATAAATTATTGATTGATGATAGACTACACAATTATAGGAGAGACAAATATCGGGCGAGGGGTGTTAGAGAAATTTTTCCCTGGCCGGCCGGAGGAGGGGGCTGGCCAGTTATTGCCATTGGGTCGTGCGACAAAATGCCACATGACAAAATGTCAAGGGACAAAATATCAACTGCCAATTTGCCAATTTTTAAAAATACTTTTAAAATAAAAGCCGCTGGGAAGTGATCGAACTGGCGACCTTCACGTTATTGGCGGATGCTCTACCGACTAAGCTACCAAGAAGCTAAATTAATTTTGCTTCTAATCTATTTTAAACCTAATCCTTTACTCAGTATCATCTAATAGAAGTTTCTAAATTTATTAAAGGGGTGAGACTCTAGGGAACCTTTCGGCAGAGATGTGGCTAATGGCGCTTATTGATCTTTTTTTCTCTGCCATGTCTTCTTTTTATTTAATATTATTTTTTAGTCAAAAAGTTGTAAAAAATTGAAATAAGGGCCACCACTGCTGGGCAAGCAGTGGTGGCCCGAGGCAAGTATTGAACTTGAACGATATTGAGGGTCAACGTTTGGGTTACTAGATGGCGATGATTAATTCTTGGATGCAGTAACCGTTTTACCGCCCGGCGAATGGAATCAGAGGTGGAAATTTTGTTGTTAATTTATTTTTTAATTCAATAATTTAACTTTTCGAAAAAATAAATTAATTTTTAGCAGTCGAATTGAGCCTCCTAGTACAATTCTTAATCAACAGAGCCGTATTCAAGTTAGTGTATTTTAGAATAGTTATGTATATTTAAATTTAAAATTATTAGCAAAAGCCCTCAGCTAGAAGTGACAAATTTGCCTGCAATAAATTGGCAGGAACTAGTACTGAGGATCCCACAACTGGATTACCTTGTGGGATATTGGAAAAGATTTAGCTGGAATTGGAGGTTCTAAACTTGCTTGGAAAAAGGTTTAAAAAAATAATTTTTAATTTTATTAATTGTAAATAGTTTAGAAGATGCGGATGGGCAGGGTCAAGATCCGGGTTTACGCAGAACTGGGAAATTGTTTGGGGGGTTTAATGTTAGATATTCGGTGTGTTAATTTAAAAATAAATTTTAATTTTTAAAGTCGGAAAGCCCCAGATTATTTATCCGATTTTACTGATGCGTTAAACCTTCAATATATAGCAATTACTTGTTTTATGTATTTTGCACTGTTGGCCCCAATTGTAACTTTTGGGGGTCTTCTTGAAGAAGCTACTCATCAAAGAATGGTTATTTAATTAAAGAATATTTTACTAAATTTAAAATTCTTTTAAAGGCAGCAATGGAGAATTTAGCTAGCGGTGCGATCTGTGGCATCATATATCACTTGTTCAGTGGCCAGCCTCTAACTATAATTGGCTCTACAGGTCCTGTACTTGTTTTTGAAACAACTGCCTTTGATATTTGCAATGTAATAAAAATAATTATATTTTATTAAATTAATAAAATATGGATGAGATGAAACTATACTAACTGCATAGTAATTAGTATAATTTCCTATGATATTTAGACAATGGCTGTTAAGTATTTTGATCTACTCGGACAGCTTTACCAGTTCAGATTCTTTATTTCAAAAATTATTTTAATTTTCCAACAAATATTCAACATATAAGTGTTGACACTCCCAACTTTTAACCTTTAAGATTGTCTGACATGGTATATGGAAAATGTGAATGTACTCATAACATTAAAGGATGAATTGCGATGACTGCGAAGACTTTACAACGATTCTCCATGGATACCATGCATTGGAGATCAATCAAATGAATGTAAAAGATGCGAATGTAATGATCATGCTACTCGGTAATTAATTATTTTAAAATAATGTTTAACAAATATTTTTTAGTTGCCATTTTGATTGGGCAGTTTATAATGCTTGTGGATTTTCTTCTGAAGGTGTTTGTGATGATTGTCAACATAAAATGAGAAAAAATTGGGAGTAATGCAAACCTAATTTCTATCGAGATCCTCAAAGGTAAAAATTTTGATAAAAATGGAAAAGTTGGGATTTATTATGAGTAATTTTAAGGAAATTTGGATAACAGTATGGACATCTAGACAAATATTAAAAGTTAAAAATAATAGTTTCTAATCCCCTTCCAATATATTCTATAAACGAGGCTTATTTATTTTAGCGAAAATATGCTAATGTTATAGAATTTTACAAAGTCCCGATATTTATAGATTTCATTGACTTTGCTAAAGTAATCAATCGTTTTTTTGGGTTTCGAAAACAAAAAGTTCGGAATTTGAAGAATTCTCGATAAATTTTCTTTAACGGCAATATATTTTTAGATCCATTCGAGATCCATACGTCTGCAGCCCATGCAAATGCGATCACTGTGGTTCAAAATTCGAAGGAATTTGTGAGGGTGAAGAAGACCCAGAACGTGGATTGGTTGCAGGAAAATGTTATTGCAAAAGCAATGTTGAGGGGCCAAAGTAATTTTGAAATTTGAGAAAACAACAAATTTTCTTAATTATCTAAAGTTGTGATCGATGTAAAAATGGATTTTGGGAAATGAGAAAGGAAGATCCTGATGGCTGTCGGCCATGTGCTTGTAATCTAATAGGGACTTATGGGAATGAAGGATGTGACAAAGTGACAGGAAAATGTACATGTAAAGCCCTTGTAATGGGAGAACAATGTGATCATTGTCTTCAAGAACATTATGGACTAAGTGTTGACGATCCTAATGGATGCAAGCCTTGGTAAAAAAATTTTATTGGCTTTATTTTTTTTGTAAAATTTTTATGAAACATATCCATAATGTTGGATTTTTTTAAATTTAATTTTGAATATATTTAAAAATTTTTGATTTAAAAATATTTTTTAAATTCGACTAAAGTTTTTAAAATATTTTTCAAGTGTTTGCGATACTGGATCAAGTGTTTGCGATCAAGTGTTTGCGATAAATGGATATTTCTGGCCATTCATCGATAAATATACATTTGAAGTAATTTTTGAAAATTTTTTAAAAATTAAATAGTTTTGATCTTTAAAAAAAGTTGATTTTTTGGGTTGTTTTTTGCTCCTTTTTTTCTCTTTCCGGTCACCTTTTGTAAAAAAGATGATGTTAACTAAAAGGTACTTCCGACTATAAAAAATTAATGGAAATTTAAAAACAATTAAGTTTATAATAAAGACCTAAAAACTTTTTTCTCAGCGGGCAAACTTTACATAATTTCCGGGTAGATGGGCGGGTTGTGCAAGGAGCAAAAATGAACCCGTCCTTATTTCATTCATTACTTCATTTTATAAATTTTATTTATTTTTTGTAAACATTTTATAAAATTAGAGTTTATTATCTCCCGTTTTCAATTTAATTTATGAAAATAATTTTTTAATATTCACTCTAATTTTTTTAGTTAATAATGAGTTCCAATCGACGACGACCAGCTAGTAATTCTTCTGATGCTCCACCTGCTAATAGAGCTCGGATTGACAATGGGCTTAATGTTCTACCAACTGCAAATAATAACAATAATAACAACAACAACGTTCCAATCAACAACTTACCAAACAACAACAACAACTTACCAAACAACAACAACAACTTACTAAACAACAACAATAACTTACCAAACAACAATATTGATGTAATTTTTACAAATAATTTAATTTTGTTATTAAAAATTTATTTTTTATTAAAAATTCTTTTTATGTGTAATAAAAAATTTATTTCTATAAAGTTGGAGGCCATAATAGCCGCTGAAAGGGCACGTGCTACTATTATTGAAATGCCGCCTGCGGCTATGCTTCTACCACTCATAGATATTCGGAATCGCCTGACATCAAGCAATTATGCCTTTGCAGGGTGGCGCACAAATCACGTGTTTAAGTAATTTTTTTGTGTAAAAAATTAAAAATTTAATTTAAAAATTTTAGTTCTTTGACTGGGCACATACAATTTGTACATCGTGGGGCAACTCTTAGACGCAGCTTTGATCGGTGTGACGTTCGGGTTAGTTTTGGCTTTGGCACTGATACTCAGACTGTTGGCATATATGCTTATGATCAATGCGCTGCTATTCTTGAGACTGTCCGGGTTAATGAGGTGATTTTAAAAAAAAATTTATTATTATTTAAAATGATTTTTTTTAAAGATCTGTACATTTACCGCACTTACGGTTGTGGAACAAGGGGACAACAGAGGGCGGTGGACTGGAACTGTACCTTTTGTTTTGCGATTTACGCGTGCGTCAGCATTTGCTATTACTGGGACAAACAACAACAACAACGTAACTAACAACAATAATAATTTGCAGCAGGCTCCCGCTGATAACAACAACAACATTCCTATCGGTAATAATAATAATAGAAAAAATATATTCGTGTAATTTTTAGTAGCAAATATGGCCAATCAAAGAGAGATCCATGGAACAAACAGCGGCGCGGCAAACAACGTACTTCCTATTGGTAATAATAATAATAGGAGGAAAAAAAAAAATATTGTGTAATTTTTATTAGGAAATATGGCCATGCAAAGAGAGGGGCAGGGAACAAGCAGCAGCAGCAGCTCTACAAACAACGTAGTCGCAGCACCAGTTCCTCGTGGTTCTCAAACTAATGCACGTGCAAATCGTGAGCGTGCTACAGATCGAGGGGTAGATATTTTAGAAAAATTATTCAATATTTAGATATAAAATTTTTTAATATTTTCTTTTAAGTAATTTATATTTTATTTTAAGTAATTCAATGAATAGAGGATTAATAAAATAATCGAGGATTAATAAAATAATTTGGATTTTCTTTTAAGTAATTATTTTTAATTTTAAGTAATTTTCACTCAATTAAAAAAAATGTTTTATTCTAAATCCAATAATTTAGTTAGTAATTAAAATTAAAGAATTTTTTTATTCATTTTATTTGTATTAATCAAATTAACTTAGCTTTGTCAAAAAAAATTTATTTTTGAATGTTTTCATGATTTAAAAAAAATCATATATTTTTTGAAAAAAAAATCAGTTTTCAAATGTGAAAAAAAATAATCATTTTTTAAATTTAATTAAATTTGTTAATTTTTTATTAAATAAAATTCATATATTTTTTAAATAAAATTAAAAAATGTTATTAATCTCTTTTTGTTTTTTTAAATTCTATTGATTAATTTAATTCTTTACAAAATTATTCATGTTTTTTGACAATTTAAATTTATAAATGATTGTTATTTCTATTTTTAAATTTAATTTTGTTTTATTTTTTAATTGTTTATTAAATTATATTCTTATGCCTTTGATAAATTTAAATTTTTTTTATTTAATCCAAGATGTAAAGTATTATTTGAAAAAAAAATTTTTTTTTAATTTTATACATTTAATTTCAAAAATTTTTTTTAGATTAATCATGTTTTTTGACACTTTCAATTTCTAACTGTTGTGAATTACTATTTTTAAACGGATATAAATTTTATTAAATAAAATACATGGGTTTTTGATAAAATAAAATTTTTTATTTCATCTCAGATGTAATAATATTTTTTTGAAAAAAAATATTTGTTTTTAAAATATTATCTAATTAATTGATTTAGCATTTTTTTGAAAAAAAAATTGTTTTTTAAATTTTATATAATTAATTTCAAATTTTTTACAGATTAATCATGTTTGTTGAAAATTGCAATTTATAAATTTTTTATTAAATAAAATTCATGTGTCTTTGATAAAATTAAATTTTTTTTAATCTCTGATGTAATATTTTTTGAAAAAATTTATTTTTAAAATATCATTTAATTTATTTAAAAATTAGAAGGATAAGTTTTTTTTAATTTTATCTAATTAATTTAATTTTTTTAAAAATTAATCATGTTTATTGACAATTCAATTTAGGAATTTCTATTTTTTTTTAATTTAATTGAATTGCTATTTTTCTTTGATAAAATTAAAAAATTATTTTTATCTCGGATGTAGTAATATATTTTGAAAAAAAAATCTCGTTACAATATATACGTATATATTTTGAAAAAAAGTGTTTTTTAATTAATTTCTAAAATATTTAATAATTGTGTAATGGTCGAGAATATAGTTTTTAATTTTATTACTTTAAAATTTGATAAATAATTTTTAAATTGTTGAATAATCTACTTTTTTTGGTTGAAATTTTTTAATAAATTATTTATAATGAACATTGTTGGGAATATTCAAATAATATATAAATAATTAGTTAAATGCACAAAATGCTCTGTGGAACCAAGAAATTATTTGAAATGATTCATATAGGAGAAAAAATATAAAAGAATAAAATTAGTCATGTTTTTTGACAATAAATATTTTCTAGTTTAATTCGAATATTTTCTAGTTTAATTTGGAGGGCACTTTTTATTCGGAAATTTAGTCCCTATGTACTTTTAAATCGTTTTTTTGTTGATCGTAGCCCTGTTTAAAATAAAAATTTTTTAAAATTAATTAATATAACTATTGTTTTTAAAAAATATATTCTAGTCATCATCATCATCATCCTTAGCAGCATCTCCATCGCCATCACCATTCTGGGCCTTCCAGAATGCCCGGGAGCGTGAGGTTGCAGCTGCAACATCGGCTCTCCGGGCATCTGGAAGGCCCCCGGCTGCAAGAGCTGTATCGCCACGTTTGCAAGGGCGTATTGGAAGAACTCCACCCCTTGGAGTATATGTCAATCTGGAGGCCGTTCAAAATAACGGTTAGTTTTCTAGTTGTGAAGTTGTCTTTAGGGAGGGAGGGGGGGGGTATTGATTTTAGGGAGGGGTACTGGTTTTATTCTAACCTAACAAAAATTTTAATTTAGTGAGAGCTGTCATCGTGGACGATGATGATGATGACGAAGAAGTTTTGGAAGTGACTCCACCCCGCAGACCTGCATATTTTTTCCGTGAAAATGGTTTGGAATTGGAAGTCCCTGAGGATGATGAAGCTAATGAGGGCTTGGGAGCGCGGGAGGTAAAAAAATTTGCCTTACATGTGGTAACGCTCCCTCCTAATTTTGACGCCCAAGAAGAAGAATGCTTTTGCCAGGAGCAGCCTTTTGCAGGCACCCGAGTTGTTTTTATGGCATGCCTCCACAAAATGCATTATAATTGTTTTGTTAAGTGGGCGCAAGGCTCGCGTGTGTGCCCGTATTGCCGCCGTGACATGCTTATGGCGCGGCGGTTGACGGGCGCGCACGCGATGGGCAGGGATCCTCAACCAATACTTAATACTAAAATTATTACTTTTTAAAATTAAGGCAAGAGGATCCCTGTTTTATTTGCTAATGTTATTTATAATTAGTTTTTGTTACTTTATTGATATTCTGCCCACACCCCTGTTTGAGTCTCAGATTAATTTTACTTTTTATTTTTCATGTCTCGGAATGGTCAGATTTCCTTCTTTATAAATGTTAAATTTTTCCGGTAGACCGATTTTTGCCGCTGAAGGCTATTTTTTTCCTTCCTAATACTTGCTCTTTACCAGTAATCTTTTAAGGAAAAAATGATTGACATTAAAGACAGCAAAATCTGAGACATAAATAAGGGTGAGGGGCGGGATATTAATAAAGTACCTAGTTTTTTTTGTTAACTTGCCTGCCTTAATACTTTTATTTAAATTAATAAATGTCTTAATATTATTTTAAATACATGCCTTAATCTTTTAAATAAGTTAATTTTCATAGAATTATTTTAAATATATGCCTTTTTTTATTATTAAATAATTATAAACCATATTATACCTACATTTTTAAATAAATAAAATTGTTTTTATAAGAATAAATCAAATGATAATTTGTTTTGAAAATGGGCAATTAGGTCGTGTCGGGCTACAGAACCCGGAATGACCAAAACACAGAATACCTTTAAAATCATATATTTAAAAAAAAATCAGAATTTATTTAAATAAGAATTTTTAAATCAAATTTATTTAAATCAGAATATTTTTAAAAATCAGAACATTTTTTAAAATCAGAATTTTTTAAAAATCAACATTTAAAAATAATCCTGAAAAGTTTTTTAAAATTTTCTCTTGACTGTTTTGGTCGTTCCGTGTTTTGGTATGGTCTGTATTTTGGTCGTTCCTTGTTTTTTCGTTACATGTTTTATCCGTTCCGTGTTTTGACATTCCTTCTTTTGCCCCTCCCCCAATTAATTTAGTATTTTACTAATTTAGAGAGAGACCCTACAAATATTTAAAAATTTCTTTAATTTAAAAATTTATTGTATTCAATCTTATATGTGAATTTAAATTTTTTAATTAAAGGTACAAATTCAACAAGAAATGAATAACGACCCATTTATAATCGAATCTGTACAGCAATTAAATTCAAGATCTCGAAATACCAGAGGGGAGGTCTGTAATGTGCGATTCAACCCACTTGAAGAACATGCTCGGCCAGATTTAACAATGACAACGCTAATCACCCGATTACTGGATCGGGTATTAGCTGGCCGGCCTCCACCACTTCGAGTTGGGCTGCAACTACACCCGCCAGCATTTCACAACCCATTCACAGTGCCGCTTCGCCCACCAGCTCAGAATAATCCTGCAGCGTTGGCAGCAGCAATTGAGCGCTTGAATGAGATGTCTCAAGCTGGAATTGACTTGCTGGCGGGCACCACAGTGACTAAGGTTGTTGCTGTTTGGCCTCTGAATGCCCAGTTGACAGACAGTCCAGCAGATCATACAGGTGAGTAACAGTCTTGCTTTACATATTATTATTATTAACTATGTAAGGCGTTTCTGTTATTCAAGGTGCATGCATTGGTGATGTGGAACACAATTTAACACCGCAATGTCGATCAATTGTCCAAGTGGTTAATCCAAATGATCGGTATTGCCTTGCACGGGCTGTGAACATTGGGCTCAAAAGAATTAGATTGCTGGAGGTGAATGGCCCGCAACAACAACAACAACAACAATTTCGTTCTTTCTGCAGGCAACAAGAGCAACATTTAGAGGCAGCAGTAGAACTTATGCAGAATTCTGGTCTTCCACTTGATTTACAACATTATTCGCTCGACCATGTTACTACCATTCAAAATTTTGTTAATCAAACGATGGGAGGGGAAATTCGTATTGTCGTTTTCCAAAAAGAACAACAATATCGGATTGTATTTAAAGGTAAGCCTGTTAAATTTTCCACAAAATTTGTTTTATCTAAAGGTTCGGTCCGTGCTGCCAGGTTTAACATCTGCCTTCTTCTACAAAATAACCACTACAATTACATTGGAAGACCAGAGCAGCTGTTTCGCGCTCATCGCTTTTGTATTGATTGTGAAAGGAGGGTAACTCGCTTATACCACTGGGCTGGTTGTAGTGTAGTTTGTAGACTCTGTATGCGAACAGGACCGAATTATCCATGTCAACTAATTGAAAGGATCCCGTGCAATGATTGTGGCTATGTGTTCCCTCAACGGTCATGTTTTGACCATCATTTAACTAACCATCCCCCCGAGGAAATGACTGGGCCTAGATCACGACCATTTGCTTCAATTTGTCAATCGCGCCGAATTTGCGCAAATTGTGGGCATATAGTCTTCGGCCAACAACAACTACATAATTGTATAGCCCCCCAACACCAACAGATACAACAACAGGCAGTTGAATGTAGTAAGTGTAAAGGACCTCATTTTCCTGAACAGCCTTGCTTTATTCAACCGCTTCCTATTGACCAAAATTATAACAATTATGAGGAAGCTAATCATGAAGCAGAAATTGTAAATGAAGAACAACAACAGGGACGAGGGATTAGAAATAAAAGGCAAAAATTAAGGCTGTGCTTTTTTGATGCCGAAACAAGCCAAGATCAACCTGTGCAAATAAGTTCAAACAACAATGCGTATAAACATATTCCTATTCTAATAATCGCTGAAGTTATTTGTGAAAATTGCATTAAAGCGGGGATTGGAATTAATGAAATTGGTCAGCGCGCAACTGGATGTTTTTGTGGTAAGCCATCAAATTCTCAATGGCGAAAGTGGTGTTCACCCCCGTTTAAAAATGCAACAGGTGACAACACAGAAGTTCCCTCTACACTTTCTTATAATCCCCGTCGAATGTACTTTCATAGCTTCGACGACGAAGAGGAAAATCCTGTTGATCAATTTTTGGACTATCTTCTAAATGTATAATTTAATTCTAATTCAAAATTTATAATATTATTTAGCATGGATCACAAGATATTTTGACAATTTGTATAGCCCACAACGGAGGGAAATATGACTTCCACCTAATTTTAGAAGCACTTCACAGGCGAAGTCTACCTCCAAAATTTTTATGTACAACTGGTTTGAAGATCTATTCTATGGGGCTGAGTGGTAATCACCAAAGAAAACTACTCTTCAAAGACTCCTTAAATTATTTCATCTGTGAGCTTGATGCTCTTCCAAAAATATTCTCTTTACCAGAAGAAGTAGCAACAGTAAAGCCTTTTTTCCCCTACCTCTACGTAAAACGACAAAATTTACATAAGAGGATTCGAGGTTTGCCGGCCCTTCACTACTACCAACCTGATTTTAAAAAATTTGAGAAGAGAGCTAAATTAATTGAATGGCATCACCAACAACAACAACAAATAAATTCCGGAGTTAATTTCCAATTACGAGAACAACTAATTTTATATTGTGCCAACGACGTCGCGATCCTGCGTGAAAGTGTTCTTCGCTACAGGCGTCTTATTGGGGAACATACACAGGGGCTTGACCCTTTTCAAGCATCTTCTACTGCCGCAGGACTTGCCTTAACAACTATGCGTCGTTGTTTTCTTCCAAAGAATTGGCTAGTTCACTCTCCCGAAGGTGGTTATTTGAGAGGAAGAAGAGCTTCAGCTGAGTCGCAGCGTTATATTCGTCTATTCGAATTGGAGAATGAAGAAGCTCGAGGCAAGGTGCAATGTGCTCAATGGGCAGTTGGAGAGGCACATGTAGATTGTGGTTATCGCCTCGATGGTCTCTGGTTTCGTTCACCACCACTGAGGCCGTTGGCAATTGAATATATGGGGTGTTACTATCATGGTATTTTATATTTAATAAAAATTTTAAGTTTAATTTTAAAAATTAAAATTCAGGATGCCCCCGATGCTTCCCAATACGAGACCAACGCTTGGCTGCCGGCCGTACCGCTGAAGAACTTTATGAGCGTACCCAGAATCGCCTTTGTGAGTTGCAGCAACAACATGGATATTCTCTACATGTTGTTTGGGGACACGAAATGAAAGATCGTCTTCGTAACAACCACCAACTTAAGCGCAAATGGGATGAAATTGATTGTGTGAAGCCTATGGATCCTAGAAATGACTGCCTTAGGGGAGGCCGCACTGAACCATTCAAACTCCATCATGAATGTGCAGCAGATGAGGAGATCCTCTACATTGATATAGTACTTTTTAATTTTTAAAATTTTATTATAATTATTCTTAAGGTGAGTCTATACCCATATGTGATGAAGACATGCTCGTTTCCAATCGGAAACCCCCGAGTGTTAACAAGAGAAGTTCTTTTGTCTTCTACCCCTCTACCATGGACTTCTAAAGAACAAAACAACTATCAAGGATTGCTTCTAGTGAGAGTTTTACCACCAACAACATTGAATGGACTACCACCTCTGCTCGCTTACAGAACATATGATGGAAGGTTAACCTTCCCCTTTTGTTCTACATGTGCTAACAACAAACAACAAAGCCCTTGTCGGCACGTGGATCGTCAACGATCTTGGGTTAGCGGGTACACACATGTTGAACTCAATCGGGCAATTGAACTGGGATATAAAGTCATCGATGTTCATGAGGTATTTAATAATTAATTATTTTTATTATTTAACGTCTAGGTTTGGCAATATGATCGTTGGGACCAAGAACTCTTTCGACCATATGTCAACACCTTCATTTGTTTGAAACAGCAAGCAAGTGGCTGGCCTCAAGGATGTGAAACCCAGGTGGAACGTGACAACTACATTGCTGAATTTGAACGGGTCGAAGGCATCAGAATGGACCCCCAAAAAGTTGCCGTAAATCCTGGACTTAGACTGATCGCTGTACGTTTATTTAACACCAACAAGATTTTTTTTTAATTTTTAAGAAAATTCTGGCGAATTCTCTTTGGGGTAAATTGGCACAACGTGTTTGTGGCACTGATGTTAAATACGCAAGAACACCTGCCGAATTTCATCAATTGCTAGAAGACCCTACAATTGAAACTCTCGACTTTGACCACGTTAGTGAATATATGGATCGGTGTGTTGTTCGTAAGAAGGAAGAATTCGCCAACCCACCTGAAACCAACTGTCTACCAGTTGCTGCATTTGTAACTTCTTATGCGCGCCTTCATCTATATCAATACATGGAAGAAGTTCAAAGAGTTGGGGGGCGCTTACTCTATTGCGATACTGACTCCATCATATACGTCGCAAAACTTGGTGGAGAACGCGTGGCTGAGGGAGAGGCTCTAGGCCAAATGAAACGTGAACATCCAGAAAGACGAATAATTGAGTTTCTAGCTGGAGGGCCAAAGAATTATGGGTACCGTCATGTTAATGCTTCAACTGGCAATGATGAACGGGCAGAGCTAAAGATCCGCTCTTTTCCACTATCGTATGCTACACATCAAATGCTTAACTTCCAATCAATGAAAGAACTCGTACTTGGGCAATTTAATATTGATGGAGAAATGTAAGGGAAAAAAAATTTTTAATCTTTTTTTAATTCAGAGATGAAATGTTATCAGAAAATTTGCTTTTCAACAACAACAACAACAATGATAGAAATAATTGTATTAGAGTAGAGTTTCCACAAATTGGACGTACTCGCCGCTCGGAACTCTATACCAATCTAGCTAGAAAGGAATACCGCCCTTGTTATGAGAAGGGGAGGATTAGACCCAGTATGGAGACACTTCCTTTCGGTTACAGAACAGAAACATTAGACCCCCATCAGCAACATGTGGTAATTCAAAATACTATTAAAGAAAAGGATTAATTAATTCAGGCTTCTCCAATTAGCAGAAGACGAAGACGAACATCAAATACAACTCAGCAAATGGATGTTCAATTAGACTTGCATGATCTTCCTGGAACATCTGCATGGACCGAAAATGAATATTTACAAAGATATCCACAATCATTTTAGTAAAATTTTTATATTTCAATTTTTAATTATTTTTTGATATTAATTTTTATTCAATAAATTTATAATCTTGGAAATTTTTTAACTAAAGGTAAAAGAAAATTATCAAACAAATTATCCATCTGTGTTTTACTAGTCAATCCTGTCATAATAATCCGTCCAGAGATGTATATTAGATATGCTGTTTCTTTTTCTTCTTTGTTTTTCATTTTAAATCTAAGTGCCGGAAATATAGATGGCTCGTAGAATATCTGGCAAATATCCTTTTGTATCAATCTTTGTTGTTTAAGATGTCCATAAATATTTTCTATAGCTAATCTATTTGGTTGTCGATAAGAGCCAACTATATTTGTAACTCTAAGGTGTCTAACGCATATTTCATACACTTCCTCGCATTTTGCCGCTTTATATGATGATTTTATACTTTTCGTTATCCTCCAAGCTATCTTTCTTGCGAACTCAGGACTTGGAACTCCAGTTAATACTACTTTGCTAGATTGAAATATTAATGCTGCCGTTGTTTTATAATTTTGATGTCTAACACGCATTATTATAGCATGGAAACGCTGGGGATTATATTCTGTATTAATTCCATTTCGAGCTATTTGATGAAAATTTTCAATTTTAAATCGTTGAACACCAGGCAAAATTTTAAAAACACATGTGCAATTTTCAATATTCATAACATTTATTTACTAAAAATAAAAATTACAAAAAGTTTTTAAATAAGAAGGAAATTACAAACTAAATAAAAAAAAAACAATTTGAATATACAATTAAATAAAATTAAAAAAATGATTATTTATTTATTCTTAAATAGTTAATGGCCTTTCATATGCTTGATCTTTTCTGTTACACTGAGAACTTCAAGCGGGTAATAAGATCGATGATGACCACCACCAAATTCGATTACGCATGGTAAATATGGGTGTCGCAGTTTAAAGTTGTGTTTGACATAGTAGTATCCGCGGACCTAAATTAACATTTTATTTAAGTACTTAATATAGTTTACCGTAATTCCCAGATATCCTCCCATTGCTGGTACATTGCACGCCGATTGTACTGTGAAGTCGTTACAACGGACAATAAAATTCCTTGATGGTGGTAAATGAGAGGTGCGTAATTGTACATTAGTTTGCAGATGCGAAATAATTTCACGTCGTATCTCAAGATTGTAGAATAATACGTGCATCTCCTTGAGCACACATTTACGTAGTTGACAAAGATATTCTATCAATGGCATTGATCGGCGTTTGATGATGGGGATATTCAACGGTTTCTCAGGATTAACACATTTTGGTTCAAAAAATGGATTTTCTGGCTCTTTCTTATCTTCGTTCATCTCTTCTTTAAGATCTTCATCCTTCTTTTCCATCTCAGCTACCCAATCTAGTGGTTTATGTTCGGCGTCTTCATCATCATCATCGCTGCCAAGAACTATTTCGAGTATTTTTTCATTGGTATCTTCTATAATATCTTCTTCAATCTTCTTATCTTGTAAATTTTCATCAATATTTATAGTTCCTCCAATTTTTGGCACTATTATTTCAGCAGCTTTCTGGAAAATGTAAAAAACACATAATATTAATTAATAAAAACAGACTTTTTCCGCAGATTTATTTTCTTCCGCTTCTTGCTTCGAAGAGGAGTTCTTTTCATCTTCATCGTCATCGGGAAGAACTCCCCAGACGGCCCAATTGTTGAAAGCGTTAAAGTTCATGTTTGTATAAATTATAAGATATAATAATAATAAATTCGAAAAAAAGTGTTATATATATATATAATCTGAAAAAAAAGATAATTATAAGAAATAAAAAATGGAAGGATTCGAAAGAATTGACCTTATTCACACAACTTTTAAACATCCCTTTACTATGATCGTTTCCGGAAGTACCGGTTCTGGAAAATCAGAATGGGTTAAAAAATTTTTGAACAATTTGACTGAAATGGTAAGTGGTGATAAAACTATTTCGTTGGTATTTTACTGCTATGGTGAATTGAATAAAAATATTTTACAAATGCAAAGGAGCGGCTTTGTTGATAAAGGACAAACCCGTGTTATTGTTCATAACGGGTTACCAAATGCCGGGGAAGATTTTATACACAAACAAGCTATACAATCAGGAGGGTCATTGCTATTGATTTTAGACGATTTGATGGTGGGTATAGACCAACGTCTCCTCGACACTATATTTACACGTGGATCCCATAATTGGGGTGTAAGTGTTATATTGATTACTCAACATTTATTTAGCAAAGAACTTAGAATTCCCCGAAATAATTCACATTATTTATTATTAATGCGAAATCCTGCGGGGGCATTGCAAATTAGAACTCTGGCTACCCAACTATTTCCCTCACGCACAAAGTATTTCTTGGAAGCATATGCTAATGCAACAAAAGAAACATTTGGATATTTATTAGTTGATGTACACCCCAGTACTCCCGAATTGCTTAGACTTAGAACACATATATATCAAAATGAAAATGAGAAACCAATTATATATCTTCCAAAATGAAGAAAAAATTTTCAGCTAGTGCTTTATTAGAGAAAAATGCGAATTTCCTAAATAGTATTCTTGCTAAGTCAAAATCGAAAAAATCAGTTAATGAAATTATTTCCAAAGCTTCAGAAGAGCAATTACTATGTCTTGTTGAAATTTGTTTAAATTTACTCAGAGGGCGACTTCCATTTCATAGGAAAAGAATAAATAATCTGAAAAATCAAGCTGCTTTACTCCGAAAAATTAGTAGGTCTCGAAGCGCCAAATCAGCTCGGCGTCTTTTAATACAGAAAGGGGGTGGTTTTCCACCTGTTGCGGGTCTTCTTGCCAGTATCGCTTTCCCCTTAGTAGTAGAATATCTTGCTAAATAATATAAATAAGGATTACGCGACAAACTTGATTAATTACTTAAAATGCATCATGCAACTAGAATGCTGCTAATACCCGAAGATTTTTATAAGAGTTTAATTGGCATAGACAAACAAGAAGAAAAGGCAAATAACGCTGATGGGACTGCATTAGGTTTGTTTCGTGAGCGTTTGCAAAGTACCGAAAATAATTCCATTTTGGACCCTCATACAAAGGCCGCTTGTTATGAGCAGGATTTTAAGAGATATAATAAGCTTGTAAGGGATAAAGAAGAGAAACCTATAAATGTTAAACTTAAAAATTTTGAAGAAATTGTAGAAACATTAAATAAAAATGTAGATAAAAATAATGATACTAATAATAATGAAACTAATAAACCTATACAAAAAATTGTTCGTAGAAGAAGGAAAAAGATATCAGGTTTTAAAATTAACAAAAAACTTCTACCGGGTAAATTGAAAGTTGGCCCTAGGGGAATAGCTGACAAAAATATAGAAGCTGAAAGTGATTATTTTTCACCAGAAAGTGACCCAACCACAAATGAACAAGTTCTTAAATATGTCAAAGAAAATTCTAGATCCTTAGGTATAACAGATGACTTGAAAATAGCCAAAATAATAGGGGGTCAAGAGCCATTATATAATAGTAACGTTGAAAAAATTATAAAATATATACTTTCGAATAAAACTTTTCGTAAGAAACCAATACCTATTGGCTACAACGAATTTATTCGAAGAATCGATAATCATACATACCTAAAAGATTTGCTTCTACCTCCCTCATCCTCCTCGTCAAAACAAACAGGTAACGGTACATTCTCGTTTAAGCCATCCCTATGGAAAAATCAGAAGAGAAACGAATAAAAATATTAGATCATTTATATAAGGATGTTAACTCTCCAACTTGTTTTACTTCAATTGAACCTCTCTTGCGGGAGGCTAGAAAATTAAATAAAAATATAACTCGGGACCAAGTTAAAGAATACCTATCAACTCAAAATACTTACACCCTACATAGAAGAGTAGTTAGAAAATACAGTCGAATGCATACATTGGCGGCAGGTTTACATACAGAATGGCAAGCTGATCTAAGTATTTTTGATAGGTTAAGCGGTCAAAATAGAGGTTTTAAATATTTATTAGTTTGTATTGACACACTTAGCCGTCAAATATTTGTTGAACCAGTTAAGAGTAAACAAAGTATGAATATGATTGATGCTTTTAAAAAATTGTTCTCAAGAATAAAAATTGTTCCTTGGAAATTACTAACAGATCAAGGAATTGAGTTTACAGCAAATAATGTCCAAAAATATTTTAAGTCATTGGAAATGGAGCATTTTTCTATGCTTACATCTCCGCAATGGCACGCAGGAATGGCAGAAAGGGCTAATCGAAGTATAAAAGAACGACTCTATCGCTACTTTACTGAAAAACGAACTCATAAATGGATAGACGTTATTCAAGATATAGTCTCTTCCATAAACCACTCTTATAATTCAAGTATTGGTATGCGTCCTGTGGACGTCTCTTATAAAAATGCTGAAGAATTAAGAAAGAAATTAAAAGTAAAGGCCATTGAGGAATTTGCTCCAAAGCGTTGGAAGACCAAAAAGTTTTCAGTAGGGAACAAAGTTAGAATAGAGAAGTACAAGCATGTATTTCAGAAGGGATATTTGCCAAATTTCACTAATGAGATTTTTATCATCAATAAAATAAGAGAAGTACCGCACCAGCCACCTACATATAGAATTTGTGATCAAGAGGGAGAAATAATAAGGGGGTGGTTCTATTCAGATGATTTGTGTTTGGTAAAGGAACTCAAGAATAGTGAAAAATTTTATGATATAGAAAAGGTTTTAAAGAAACGGAAAATCGATAATGAAGATCAGTGTTTAGTAAAATGGAAGGGTTACACTCCCAAACATAATAGTTGGGTTCCTGCAAGTTCAATTATTTGGAAATAATATAAATAGATGGGCAATGAGAAATACTGTTAAATTAAAATGACTTCATTTTATATCGTTTTACCTTCTAATACTAATGTTGACGGGAATAAAACAAATTCGTTCAGAGTTCGATTACCCCATAAATTGCAATTTAATTCAGAGTGGTCAGTTGGATTAGCTGTAATGGTTTACCCCCATACATGGCCATCTCTTGGTACTACTTCCGAACAATTTTTTAGTGTAACATGGCAGACGGGGGAAATTGTTAGTTTGAAAGTACCTTCCTCTAGTTTTGTTAATCCTCAACAATTAAAAGAAAGTTTGGATAGATCTCTTAATGAAGGTTGTGAAGATCTATCAGAAAAAATGAGGATATTTCATTTAGAATATTTGGGTAAGTTAAAAGAACTTAGAGCCCAAGCGAAGCAAGAATATATCAATCTAAAAGGTGAAAAAAAGAAAAAGCCAGCAGATAATACAACCAAAAATGAACACGAACCAGAAGAGAATATTAATATAATGACTGAACCAGAAATATACTCTAATTTACTTTTAGAATACCATAATAGTCTGGATGAAAATAAAAGAAAAATTGTTTCGTTAACAAGTGATACCGGATTCGAAAAATGGATAAGTGTTTATCGTAAGCCCGGATCTGTGTGTAACTTTGAGTTTTATACTAAGAAAAATCGTTTCGCACTGACTCTAGATAAAACATATATAAAAAATATTAAAATTACAGATCAACTTGCCTATATTTTAGGATTCGAATCTTATGATATATCCGAATCCACGGTAGCAAGATTTATACCAGATATGAGAGGGGGAGTATCATCTTTTCACGTATATGCCCCTGGACTAATCGAACCCATGGTGATTGGAGACGTAAGTGCCCCTGTTTTACGCATTGTAAATATTAGGGGGCAACAAGATGAAATTGTTGAAGAACAATTTCTTTTTATACAGTATCATAAATTGTTAATAAAGGAAATTTATGAAATTTTTATTGAAATAAGAACATCAAGTGGAGCCCTAATGCCATTTCAATATGGAACTTGTACATTAACCCTCCATTTTAAAAAGTCACCATATTTCTAATTTGTTATGAACACTTTACAAATAAATAAAATATTAAATAGAAATAACATCACAAAATATTATTATATCGGTTGTTTCCCTTCGGATTCCATTCCTAACCCCATTAATTTTAAAATCTTTTGTATGGTTGTAAATACTGATACAAGTAGGGAAGCTGGAAGTCACTGGATAGCAATATTTTGTCAATATCCAAGTGTAGATTATTATGATTCGTTGGGGATATGGCCCCCAATAAGCTTACATATACGAAACTATTTGAGTTTATTTCAAAGTGTTCGCTTTAATCGAATTCAAATTCAAAATCCCTTCCAGTACACATGTGGGCAACACGTGATATTTTTCTTGTTTCTGCGATGTAAAGGATTGCACATGGATAAAATAATTAAATATTTAAAAGGTGTTAACGCAGACAAATTAGTTTCAGAATTTGTCTCCGCTAAGATATTTAGTATAAATAGTTGAGAATTTCTACATTGAAATTAAAAATAATGCATATCGAATTTGATCCCTCGCATGTTGATTGGTCAGCATTGACCGATTTATCATTAGACAATTCGGTTCATCAATGGGGTGGTTATAATTCTTTCGAGGTGTCCCATACCAACGAGGCAGTGGTCTAGGATCCGTATTTAGAAGTTTTTTGCGATACCTGATTCCTTATGGAAAACAGATTGGTACTGCAATTGGCAGACAGGGCTTGGAATCTGGTAATCGCGTTCTAACAAATGTTTTAGAAGGTAAAGATTTAAAGGAATCACTTATAGATGAAGGTAAATCTGGTCTAAAGAATTTGCTTCAAAAAGCAGCAGACAATGTTGACAAACAAAAGGGGAAGGGTTTTGATTTTAAACGTTACAAAAATATTGAGAAACGCCCTGCAATAGGTCAGATGAATAATGATAGTCAGGATTTAGAGGTAAAAACTATAAATAAACGACCATATTCAAAAATTGGTCCCCCTAATTTTATTCCAAAGCCTTCACGAAAATCGCGCAAAAAATCTACCAAAAAACGATTTCGTGTAGACGCACTTGGTACATATTAAAATGAGCTGTTGTAAGAAGATTAACGAAAACAGCCCCTTAGCTCTTAATAGTGCCTTGAGTATATTCACCGTTCCACCTACAAATGTTTCAGTTGTTCGTTCCTTTTTCCGTGAGATACTTCCCTTAAGTACAATTACCCAAGATTCCCCATATTTATTTCGTTTGTTTAGCGATAATCTCTGGACTGATTTATCGCGTACTTATCTCTATCTTGAGCTTTCCATTGAAAAATTAGGAGAAGACAATAAATGGAGTGCAATTACCGCTACCGATACCAGCATTGCCCCAATTCAGGGAATTGGCCAAACATTTATTCAACAATTAAAAGTCACAGTGGGAAATAATGAAGTGTACGATAGTGGGACTCTCTATCCTTACAAGGCGTATATAACAAATGAACTTTCATTCCCTAATAATGTTAAATCTAACTTTCTCGCATCCATAGGATATTATAAAACCGATAAACATGATGATAGCATTGACTTTGGTTTCTTAAAGCGAAGTTCTCTCTTTTCAAATGGCAAGAAATGTCAATTTCTTTCTCGCCTAGATTTTGATTTAGGAAATCAAGAATTATTTTTATTAAATAATTTGGATGTAAATTTTAGCATTTATCGATCTAAAAATTCATTTGCCTTACAAAAGCTAAACTCTACTGATGAGAATCAGTATAGACTCTACGTTCATGACGTTAAGCTTTTTGCAAAAATGATTGAAGTTCAACCATCCCTTAATATGAATATTTACAAGACTCTAGAGTCCAAACCAGCGACTTATGCAATTCGTAAAACTGAAATTAAGTCAACTTTCCTTACTGCGGGACGAACTGAAATCGAATACAATGCATTTAGTGCAAGCATCCCGCGGCGAATCACAGTTGGACTAGTAGGTAACAAGGCCTTCAATGGAGATTTTGCACTATCTCCTTTTAATTTTCTACCCTATGACTTGAGAGATATTTCAGTTCATACTGGTGGGCATATTTACCCCATGGTCGCCTATAAATTAAAATTTAACGAAGATCTCTTTGTTCGCGCCTATGTTGACATGTATGAAGCATTGGGTATGGCTAATTCAGATAGATCCTTCGATATTTCGATGGAAAAATTTAAAAGCGGCTGGACCTTCTTTGTAATCCCTTTAACTTCCACATTAGATGATTCATGCGGGTTCGAGCTTTTGCGAAGCGGTACGACAAGTATTCGCTTAGAATTCAATACTCCAATTCCCACGGGGGGTGTTGAGATGATTGTTCTAGGGGAATTTGATCAGATGCTCATGATTGACTATAATCGCCATATTGTATCTGACTCAAATTTGGGTTAATACATAAGAAGCCTTTTCTATTTCAATAACAAAAAAAAATGCAGAATATTTCTGACTTTGGTAATTTCTCCAATCAATCATTTGATTTTTTGACTATAGAAAAAGATCATATAAATGCCCCGATGCCTTATGAATTATTGATTCTTGTAATACAATACACCCTATTATTACCAATTATTTTTCTCTGTTGGATTTTTATGCTTAAGTTTTTAAGGACCCATGGATTTATTACTCAGACTCAAGCAGACAATATGATAGATACTCTTAGAAACTTCCCCTTAGATGAATGATTAGGTTTAAGATACATTAATAGTAAAAGTAATTTAGCTTCTTGGTAGCTTAGTCGGTAGAGCATCCGCCAATAAAGGGAAGGTCGCCAGTTCGATCACTGCCCAGCGGCTTTTATTTTAAAAGTATTTTTAAAAATTGGCAACTTGGCAGTTGACATTTTGCCCCAGGACATTTCATCCCCTGGCATTTTGGCCTTGACATTCTGTCCCTTGACATTTTGTCATGTGGCATTTTGTCGCACGACCCAATGGCAATAACTGGCCAGCCCCCTCCTCCGGCCGGCCAGGGAAAAATTTCTCTAACACCCCTCGCCCGATATTTGTCTCTCCTATAATTGTGTAGTCTATCATCAATCAATAATTTATTAGTGGACATATAGTAGTTACTTTAACTGTAAATAATTTATAAATTGTATTAATAAAATTTTAAAGGAGTTGGATCAGAATTTGTAAAATTTTTCGACAACAAAACCTAATTATTTTAATATAAAAAATTATGTCCCTGCAGATGAAAGATTTAACATACTATAAAATTTTTAACTTCTACGTATTAAATTATCAATTAAACCTATTAAAATAATATTCAATATTTGATTTATATACATATAAATCAATGATCTTAGCTTCTGTTCATCAATTTTAAGCAAAAATCTCGATAAAAAGAATTTAATAAAAATGATAATTAAAAATCGCTTTTAAAATTTTCCCTTATTTTGATATCAAACTTAAATATCAACTGATGTCACACAAATTGCATAAAAACTTTTTATAAATAAATTAAATCTTTATTTTAATAAAGAATAAATAAATTTAAAAATATGTGAAATCTAAATGATAACTTTTAAATATTTTTTATATTAATATCAATTCATAAATATTAATTTAACAAAGTCCATGAATATGAAAAGCTGCATCTCTCAATAAATCATACCTAAAGATTTAAATGAACAAGATAAAATATATTTAATAGAAGCTTGTAATTTTCTAAACTTAGTAATATCACAAATATTTTTTTAATATCTAATCTTTAATAATATTAAAAAATTCTAATAAAATAATGTTAGACCTCAAATTATCTAATATGGCTCAAGCTACGATTAAGCTTTCAATTATTAAAAAATTATAATAATTAAGATTACCAACATCGATTAAGCAATTAAATTGATATATGCTTAAAAAATTTTAAAATATTTATGAAAAAATATAATATTATTAAAATAATAATTTCTATAAAGATGATGAACCAATTACAAGAAGATTTCTCTAAACTATTAGCTTAAAAATGTTAATTCTACATTTAGTTATTTATAAATAATTTCTGTTTATGTGTGATAAAAGAGTATTCGAAATAAATTATAAATTTTACATTTAATTTCATTTATAAAAAGTTTTATGTTTTCTGAAAAATTTAAAACTAAATAAAATTAAATAAATCTGCTGAGTTTATTTAAAATAAAATTATGTTTAAAATAAAATTAGTTTAGCTGACTTAATAATAAATACATCGTGATAATTTTTAAACAACAGTAAAATAAATGATCATCCTTCCAAAATTATGGAAAAGTTATGGTATAACGTGTAGAAAGAAATTACTGAAGAAATTTTTGCCATATTTCATTTGAATTATGAGCTGCTTTCGGTATAATCTTTCACGTGATTAATTTTAAAAAATGAAATTGAGACTATTTAATATTATTCAAAACAAAAATATGTAAAATTTTATATGTAAAAATTTTTATTTTTTACAAATAAAAATATTTGATAATTTATCTGAAGCTATATTATAATAAATAAATTACAAATTATATTGAATAAATAAATTACGAATTAAATTAAAAATAACTTATCTATATGTATTTGAATTTGATTTAATTAATAATATCTGTGTGTGATTCACTTCATAAAGTAGTTATACATTGGCGTGAAGACATTTAAATGGTGTAAAGCGTTTATAAATTTATTAATTATAAAAATAATTAATTAATATAAAAGTTAATTAAATTTTAATTATTATAAATTTTATAACTATTATTAAAAATATTATAAAGAATTTGTATATTTTTTGAATTACTTATATATAAAAAATATTTGAATAAATAAAAAATATTAAATAAATTATACTTTTTTAATATTATTATCCCATTCTACCAAAATATATTGGAATAACGTGCATTTTTTCGCGGGTTATAATAACACAACGAGTTTTAGAGTAAATATAAATAAATATCCTATAATAAATAATATTTATATTTAGTTAAGTTTATAAACTTTTTAAAATTCATAAGAGCAATTCATAAAAATACGATAGATTTTAAGCATTATAAATTTTATAATTACTTTTATAATTCAAAACATTTCGAATAAAATTCTAAACCTATTGTAAACATATTATAAATATTAATTAAAACTGATTAATCATTATGGAATTTAATAATGTCAATTAAAAAATAAACTAAAAATTATAATAACATGACAAAATACTATTAAATTTCTCTACAATATATTTAAAATTTTAAATAAAAAATTAATGATTTGTTAACAATGTATACTGGTATAAGTGTTATGTGATACGATAATTAATTGCATGTCGCATAAATTAGTAAAAATTTAAGTACACAGTGAAAAAATAAAAAATATTTTTTTAATTTGATTTGATACATAAAATTGTTGTGTGAGTAAAATAACGGCAAAATTCAGTGGAATTTGTCCAATTTATATTCCTCTAAATTTAGGTTAAAACATAAAAATTGATTTTAATCGCATCTTGAAAGAAATGGCCCAAGTTGATGAGCGGCTATTTTTACAGCAATAATATGTACATATAAAAATTTATTAATAGAATGAAAAAATTTTAACTCATAAAAAATTTTCGGATATTTTAATTTTCTTTGAGTTGTTACTACTCATCAATTTATTAAAAATAATTACTAATTTAATTATAAAAAATAATTTCCACATGACCATCAAATGCTAACAAGATTAATGGAAAGATAGAATTTTAGAGGCGGAGAATAAAATAAAATAAATATATTTGTGATTAATATTTTTTACCCAAGCAAATTTCCCTTTTAAAAACAGCTGATTTTTAATATTTTCTTTACTTGCTTTTGAAAAGTCGCTTTTGAATTTCGAAGTTTGGAAATAAATATTTTTTATTGTGGAAATAAATTTGAGAGTTAAAATAAGGGGCTTTAAGGAAATTACTCTAAAAAATAAATAGGAAGGAAAACTTATAAATAATTTTAATATTTTGGTTTTCATAATAAAGTTTAATTTAAAATGTAATAAACTAGATAAAGTAAAATTTTTTAAAATTGATTAGATCCAAATAAAAGATTAGTATTATATGGTATACATCATTATACTAGCCACATCTAATACTTATGCAAAACTGCAAAATATATTCTCTTTATGCAAAATATATTCTTTTAATTTGAAAAAGAATATATTGTTTTATAAAAATAATGATCAATAATTGAGTACAATCCCGAACAATACGTACTGAGCTAATCAAAACAAACATAATTAATTTGAAAAAGAATATATTGTTTTATTAAAATAATGATCAATAATTGAGTACAATCCCGAACAATACGTACTGAGCTAATCAAAAAAACATAATTAATTTGAAAAAGAATATATTGTTTTATTAAAATAATGATCAATAATTGAGTACAATCCCGAACAATACGTACTGAGCTAATCAAAACAAACATAATTAATTTGAAAAAGAATATATTGTTTTATAAAAATAATGATCAATAATTGAGTACAATCCCGAACAATACGTACTGAGCTAATCAAAACAAACATAATTAATTTGAAAAAGAATATATTGTTTTATTAAAATAATGATCAATAATTGAGCACAATCCCGAACAATACGTACTGAGCTAATCAAAACAAACATAATTAATTTGAAAAAGAATATATTGTTTTATAAAAATAATGATCAATAATTGAGTACAATCCCGAACAATACGTACTGAGCTAATCAAAACAAACATAATTAATTTGAAAAAGAATATATTGTTTTATAAAAATAATGATCAATAATTGAGTACAATCCCGAACAATACGTACTGAGCTAATCAAAACAAACATAATTAATTTGAAAAAGAATATATTGTTTTATAAAAATAATGATCAATAATTGAGTACAATCCCGAACAATACGTACTGAGCTAATCAAAACAAACATAATTAATTTGAAAAAGAATATATTGTTTTATTAAAATAATGATCAATAATTGAGCACAATCCCGAACAATACGTACTGAGCTAATCAAAACAAACATAATTAATTTGAAAAAGAATATATTGTTTTATAAAAATAATGATCAATAATTGAGTACAATCCCGAACAATACGTACTGAGCTAATCAAAACAAACATAATTAATTTGAAAAAGAATATATTGTTTTATAAAAATAATGATCAATAATTGAGTACAATCCCGAACAATACGTACTGAGCTAATCAAAACAAACATAATTAATTTGAAAAAGAATATATTGTTTTATAAAAATAATGATCAATAATTGAGTACAATCCCGAACAATACGTACTGAGCTAATCAAAACAAACATAATTAATTTGAAAAAGAATATATTGTTTTATAAAAATAATGATCAATAATTGAGTACAATCCCGAACAATACGTACTGAGCTAATCAAAACAAACATAATTAATTTGAAAAAGAATATATTGTTTTATAAAAATAATGATCAATAATTGAGTACAATCCCGAACAATACGTACTGAGCTAATCAAAACAAACATAATTAATTTGAAAAAGAATATATTGTTTTATAAAAATAATGATCAATAATTGAGTACAATCCCGAACAATACGTACTGAGCTAATCAAAACAAACATAATTAATTTGAAAAAGAATATATTGTTTTATAAAAATAATGATCAATAATTGAGTACAATCCCGAACAATACGTACTGAGCTAATCAAAACAAACATAATTAATTTGAAAAAGAATATATTGTTTTATAAAAATAATGATCAATAATTGAGTACAATCCCGAACAATACGTACTGAGCTAATCAAAACAAACATAATTAATTTGAAAAAGAATATATTGTTTTATAAAAATAATGATCAATAATTGAGTACAATCCCGAACAATACGTACTGAGCTAATCAAAACAAACATAATTAATTTGAAAAAGAATATATTGTTTTATTAAAATAATGATCAATAATTGAGCACAATCCCGAACAATACGTACTGAGCTAATCAAAACAAACATAATTAATTTGAAAAAGAATATATTGTTTTATAAAAATAATGATCAATAATTGAGTACAATCCCGAACAATACGTACTGAGCTAATCAAAACAAACATAATTAATTTGAAAAAGAATATATTGTTTTATAAAAATAATGATCAATAATTGAGTACAATCCCGAACAATACGTATTGAGCTAATCAAAACAAACATAATTAATTTGAAAAAGAATATATTGTTTTATAAAAATAATGATCAATAATTGAGTACAATCCCGAACAATACGTACTGAGCTAATCAAAACAAACATAATTAATTTGAAAAAGAATATATTGTTTTATAAAAATAATGATCAATAATTGAGTACAATCCCGAACAATACGTACTGAGCTAATCAAAACAAACATAATTAATTTGAAAAAGAATATATTGTTTTATAAAAATAATGATCAATAATTGAGTACAATCCCGAACAATACGTACTGAGCTAATCAAAACAAACATAATTAATTTGAAAAAGAATATATTGTTTTATTAAAATAATGATCAATAATTGAGTACAATCCCGAACAATACGTACTGAGCTAATCAAAACAAACATAATTAATTTGAAAAAGAATATATTGTTTTATAAAAATAATGATCAATAATTGAGTACAATCCCGAACAATACGTACTGAGCTAATCAAAACAAACATAATTAATTTGAAAAAGAATATATTGTTTTATTAAAATAATGATCAATAATTGAGTACAATCCCGAACAATACGTACTGAGCTAATCAAAACAAACATAATTAATTTGAAAAAGAATATATTGTTTTATAAAAATAATGATCAATAATTGAGTACAATCCCGAACAATACGTACTGAGCTAATCAAAACAAACATAATTAATTTGAAAAAGAATATATTGTTTTATAAAAATAATGATCAATAATTGAGTACAATCCCGAACAATACGTACTGAGCTAATCAAAACAAACATAATTAATTTGAAAAAGAATATATTGTTTTATTAAAATAATGATCAATAATTGAGTACAATCCCGAACAATACGTACTGAGCTAATCAAAACAAACATAATTAATTTGAAAAAGAATATATTGTTTTATTAAAATAATGATCAATAATTGAGTACAATCCCGAACAATACGTACTGAGCTAATCAAAACAAACATAATTAATTTGAAAAAGAATATATTGTTTTATTAAAATAATGATCAATAATTGAGCACAATCCCGAACAATACGTACTGAGCTAATCAAAACAAACATAATTAATTTGAAAAAGAATATATTGTTTTATTAAAATAATGATCAATAATTGAGTACAATCCCGAACAATACGTACTGAGCTAATCAAAACAAACATAATTAATTTGAAAAAGAATATATTGTTTTATTAAAATAATGATCAATAATTGAGTACAATCCCGAACAATACGTACTGAGCTAATCAAAACAAACATAATTAATTTGAAAAAGAATATATTGTTTTATTAAAATAATGATCAATAATTGAGCACAATCCCGAACAATACGTACTGAGCTAATCAAAACAAACATAATTAATTTGAAAAAGAATATATTGTTTTATAAAAATAATGATCAATAATTGAGTACAATCCCGAACAATACGTACTGAGCTAATCAAAACAAACATAATTAATTTGAAAAAGAATATATTGTTTTATTAAAATAATGATCAATAATTGAGTACAATTTCGAACAATACGTACTGAGCTAATCAAAACAAACATAATTAATTTGAAAAAGAATATATTGTTTTATTAAAATAATGATCAATAATTGAGCACAATCCCGAACAATACGTACTGAGCTAATCAAAACAAACATAATTAATTTGAAAAAGAATATATTGTTTTATAAAAATAATGATCAATAATTGAGTACAATCCCGAACAATACGTACTGAGCTAATCAAAACAAACATAATTAATTTGAAAAAGAATATATTGTTTTATTAAAATAATGATCAATAATTGAGTACAATCCCGAACAATACGTACTGAGCTAATCAAAACAAACATAATTAATTTGAAAAAGAATATATTGTTTTATTAAAATAATGATCAATAATTGAGCACAATCCCGAACAATACGTACTGAGCTAATCAAAACAAACATAATTAATTTGAAAAAGAATATATTGTTTTATAAAAATAATGATCAATAATTGAGTACAATCCCGAACAATACGTACTGAGCTAATCAAAACAAACATAATTAATTTGAAAAAGAATATATTGTTTTATAAAAATAATGATCAATAATTGAGTACAATCCCGAACAATACGTACTGAGCTAATCAAAACAAACATAATTAATTTGAAAAAGAATATATTGTTTTATAAAAATAATGATCAATAATTGAGTACAATCCCGAACAATACGTACTGAGCTAATCAAAACAAACATAATTAATTTGAAAAAGAATATATTGTTTTATTAAAATAATGATCAATAATTGAGTACAATCCCGAACAATACGTACTGAGCTAATCAAAACAAACATAATTAATTTGAAAAAGAATATATTGTTTTATAAAAATAATGATCAATAATTGAGTACAATCCCGAACAATACGTACTGAGCTAATCAAAACAAACATAATTAATTTGAAAAAGAATATATTGTTTTATTAAAATAATGATCAATAATTGAGTACAATCCCGAACAATACGTACTGAGCTAATCAAAAAAACATAATTAATTTGAAAAAGAATATATTGTTTTATTAAAATAATGATCAATAATTGAGCACAATCCCGAACAATACGTACTGAGCTAATCAAAACAAACATAATTAATTTGAAAAAGAATATATTGTTTTATAAAAATAATGATCAATAATTGAGTACAATCCCGAACAATACGTACTGAGCTAATCAAAACAAACATAATTAATTTGAAAAAGAATATATTGTTTTATTAAAATAATGATCAATAATTGAGTACAATCCCGAACAATACGTACTGAGCTAATCAAAACAAACATAATTAATTTGAAAAAGAATATATTGTTTTATAAAAATAATGATCAATAATTGAGTACAATCCCGAACAATACGTACTGAGCTAATCAAAACAAACATAATTAATTTGAAAAAGAATATATTGTTTTATAAAAATAATGATCAATAATTGAGTACAATCCCGAACAATACGTACTGAGCTAATCAAAACAAACATAATTAATTTGAAAAAGAATATATTGTTTTATTAAAATAATGATCAATAATTGAGTACAATCCCGAACAATACGTACTGAGCTAAGCAAAACAAACAATTAATTTGAAAAAGAATATATTGTTTTATAAAAATAATGATCAATAATTGAGTACAATCCCGAACAATACGTACTGAGCTAATCAAAACAAACATAATTAATTTGAAAAAGAATATATTGTTTTATAAAAATAATGATCAATAATTGAGTACAATCCCGAACAATACGTACTGAGCTAATCAAAACAAACATAATTAATTTGAAAAAGAATATATTGTTTTATAAAAATAATGATCAATAATTGAGTACAATCCCGAACAATACGTACTGAGCTAATCAAAACAAACATAATTAATTTGAAAAAGAATATATTGTTTTATTAAAATAATGATCAATAATTGAGTACAATCCCGAACAATACGTACTGAGCTAATCAAAACAAACATAATTAATTTGAAAAAGAATATATTGTTTTATAAAAATAATGATCAATAATTGAGTACAATCCCGAACAATACGTACTGAGCTAATCAAAACAAACATAATTAATTTGAAAAAGAATATATTGTTTTATTAAAATAATGATCAATAATTGAGTACAATCCCGAACAATACGTACTGAGCTAATCAAAACAAACATAATTAATTTGAAAAAGAATACGAACTAAATAAACAGATAATGTCAATTGTGCGTGAATAATAAAAATATAAATTTTGTTTTCATTTAGACTCGTCAAAATTATTAGTGCCATATTTATTCTAGTAATGTAATCGAATTCGAAATAAAAGTTCTACGAACTAAATAAACAGATAATGTCAATTGTGTGTGAATAATAAAAATATAAATTTTGTTTTCATTTAGACTCGTCAAAATTATTAGTGCCATATTTATTCTAGTAATGTAATCGAATTCGAAATAAAAGTTCTACGAACTAAATAAACAGATAATGTCAATTGTGTGTGAATAATAAAAATATAAATTTTGTTTTCATTTAGACTCGTCAAAATTATTAGTGCCATATTTATTCTAGTAATGTAATCGAATTCGAAATAAAAGTTCTACGAACTAAATAAACAGATAATGTCAATTGTGTGTGAATAATAAAAATATAAATTTTGTTTTCATTTAGACTCGTCAAAATTATTAGTGCCATATTTATTCTAGTAATGTAATCGAATTCGAAATAAAAGTTCTACGAACTAAATAAACAGATAATGTCAATTGTGTGTAAATAATAAAAATCTAAATTTTGTTTTCATTTAGACTCTTCAAAATTATTAGTGCCATATTTATTCTAGTAATGTAATCGAATTCGAATTCTAAAATCAGCTAATTATGTCATATTCTATCAAACTATTTATCTTCTATCACTTTTCTTTTACAAATTTCTCGTTAATATTTTACATAAAATTACTATTCTAATATAATATAATTATAAACTCACGAAATTCTAAAATCAGCTAATTATGTCATATTCTATCAAACTATTTATCTTCTATCACTTTTCTTTTACAAATTTCTCGTTAATATTTTACATAAAATTACTATTCTAATATAATATAATTATAAACTCACGAAATTCTAAAATCAGCTAATTATGTCATATTCTATCAAACTATTTATCTTCTATCACTTTTCTTTTACAAATTTCTCGTTAATATTTTACATAAAATTACTATTCTAATATAATATAATTATAAACTCACGAAATTCTAAAATCAGCTAATTATGTCATATTCTATCAAACTATTTATCTTCTATCACTTTTCTTTTACAAATTTCTCGTTAATATTTTACATAAAATTACTATTCTAATATAATATAATTATAAACTCACGAAATTCTAAAATCAGCTAATTATGTCATATTCTATCAAACTATTTATCTTCTATCACTTTTCTTTTACAAATTTCTCATTAATATTTTACATAAAATTACTATTCTAATATAATATAATTATAAACTCACGAAATTCTAAAATCAGCTAATTATGTCATATTCTATCAAACTATTTATCTTCTATCACTTTTCTTTTACAAATTTCTCGTTAATATTTTACATAAAATTACTATTCTAATATAATATAATTATAAACTCACGAAATTCTAAAATCAGCTAATTATGTCATATTCTATCAAACTATTTATCTTCTATCACTTTTCTTTTTCAAATTTCTCGTTAATATTTTACATAAAATTACTATTCTAATATAATATAATTATAAACTCACGAAATTCTAAAATCAGCTAATTATGTCATATTCTATCAAACTATTTATCTTCTATCACTTTTCTTTTACAAATTTCTCGTTAATATTTTACATAAAATTACTATTCTAATATAATATAATAATAATATAATACCTTTTTTAATTACCAATTAAGGAATATTTCATTAATATCATAAATAATATAATATATGATCAAATATTTTTATTTATTAATATATTTTAAAAATTTATTCCGCTCAACGAATATTATATTTTAAGTTTGAATATATTTTCTAAAATTTTAATATTTACTGATTATTATGTCAAATTGTCATCAGATTTTATTATTATGTCAATTGTCATCAGATTTTATTAAATTTTAATTTTATTAAATCTGTCAAACCTGAAGTTATTAATTCCTTACTTGAACTTTATCTTCGATGTTGTACCCGATATAAACAAAGTGTATTTCTATAGCTTTTTATATAATTTTTTATGTCAATGGCTGGTTGAACAATTTTTTGACATTTTTTCTTTGTTTTGTAAATAATTGTTGAAATAATTTTGGTAAAGTTTCATTAAAAATTTTTAATCTTCATATGTAGTTTTTTTCGTAAGTTCAATTGTTTTTAATATATTAATTTACCTTGCTAATATATAGAATTGATTTAATGCAACGTTTACAGGTTATCTCATTAGTCCAATCAAGTTTTCTGATTTATCTTATCTACCTGTAATGAATCTTTTATCTTATTTCAAAATTCTTTTTATAAATATATTATATTTTTATAAAACTCATTATTATAATTATATTATTATTATTGTAAATTATTATTCGATTATATGTATTATTAATACAAATTAATGTTATAAAATATTATGCATTTATTTTATTATTAAATTCTTTAGCTGTATTAGGTTAAAAATTCCAACATTTAGATTAATATAAAATTTCACGAATTTATATAAAAATATTAAATAATTTTTAAATTACTATTTAGATAAAAATATCAAATTTAATAATATCACAAATTTTTAAAAGTCTGTAAATATAAAATTTTGGATATTTAATGTTAAATTAATATTAGTAATTCTTGCAAAAAATACAATTTTAAATTTCTTCTAATCACACTTTAAAATGAATTAATCATATTTATATTTATGTATTTTTCTCTATTTAAATAATATAAAAAACTTAATTTATATTTTTAATACTTATTGAATTTTTAATGGCAAAGGAATTGTTTATCATAATATATTTATATGTTTATTGATAAAATGTAAATTATTTATAAACTGTTATTGATTAATATAAAACAAAAAATTTTATTACATATATAAATTTTAGATGCAAAAGAAATTTTAGAGGAAGAAAATGATTAATTACGAAAGAAATGCTATTTTAAATATCATTTGATATTTGCAATAAAAATATTGTTTTATAATTGTTTTATATATTGTTTTATAAAAATAATGATCAATAATTGAGATATTGTTTTATAATTGTTTTATATATTGTTTTATAAAATATTGTTTTATAATTGTTTTATATATTGTTTTATAAAAATAATGATCAATAATTGAGTACAATCCCGAACAATACGTACTGAGCTAATCAAAACAAACATAATTAATTTGAAAAAGAATATATTGTTTTATAAAAATAATGATCAATAATTGAGTACAATCCCGAACAATACGTACTGAGCTAATCAAAACAAACATAATTAATTTGAAAAAGAATATATTGTTTTATTAAAATAATGATCAATAATTGAGCACAATCCCGAACAATACGTACTGAGCTAATCAAAACAAACATAATTAATTTGAAAAAGAATATATTGTTTTATAAAAATAATGATCAATAATTGAGTACAATCCCGAACAATACGTACTGAGCTAATCAAAACAAACATAATTAATTTGAAAAAGAATATATTGTTTTATAAAAATAATGATCAATAATTGAGTACAATCCCGAACAATACGTACTGAGCTAATCAAAACAAACATAATTAATTTGAAAAAGAATATATTGTTTTATTAAAATAATGATCAATAATTGAGTACAATCCCGAACAATACGTACTGAGCTAATCAAAACAAACATAATTAATTTGAAAAAGAATATATTGTTTTATAAAAATAATGATCAATAATTGAGTACAATCCCGAACAATACGTACTGAGCTAATCAAAACAAACATAATTAATTTGAAAAAGAATATATTGTTTTATAAAAATAATGATCAATAATTGAGTACAATCCCGAACAATACGTACTGAGCTAATCAAAACAAACATAATTAATTTGAAAAAGAATATATTGTTTTATAAAAATAATGATCAATAATTGAGTACAATCCCGAACAATACGTACTGAGCTAATCAAAACAAACATAATTAATTTGAAAAAGAATATATTGTTTTATAAAAATAATGATCAATAATTGAGTACAATCCCGAACAATACGTACTGAGCTAATCAAAACAAACATAATTAATTTGAAAAAGAATATATTGTTTTATAAAAATAATGATCAATAATTGAGTACAATCCCGAACAATACGTACTGAGCTAATCAAAACAAACATAATTAATTTGAAAAAGAATATATTGTTTTATAAAAATAATGATCAATAATTGAGTACAATCCCGAACAATACGTACTGAGCTAATCAAAAATAACATAATTAATTTGAAAAAGAATATATTGTTTTATAAAAATAATGATCAATAATTGAGTACAATCCCGAACAATACGTACTGAGCTAATCAAAACAAACATAATTAATTTGAAAAAGAATATATTGTTTTATAAAAATAATGATCAATAATTGAGTACAATCCCGAACAATACGTACTGAGCTAATCAAAACAAACATAATTAATTTGAAAAAGAATATATTGTTTTATAAAAATAATGATCAATAATTGAGTACAATCCCGAACAATACGTACTGAGCTAATCAAAACAAACATAATTAATTTGAAAAAGAATATATTGTTTTATAAAAATAATGATCAATAATTGAGTACAATCCCGAACAATACGTACTGAGCTAATCAAAACAAACATAATTAATTTGAAAAAGAATATATTGTTTTATAAAAATAATGATCAATAATTGAGTACAATCCCGAACAATACGTACTGAGCTAATCAAAACAAACATAATTAATTTGAAAAAGAATATATTGTTTTATAAAAATAATGATCAATAATTGAGTACAATCCCGAACAATACGTACTTAGCTAATCAAAACAAACATAATTAATTTGAAAAAGAATATATTGTTTTATAAAAATAATGATCAATAATTGAGTATTCAATAATAAAGTATTTCGTTTATTATTTCGAATAGATTCTATTCGAAACTCCTAAAAAATAGTTAGTTTATCTCATATAAAGTTCATTTCGGCTCTATTTAGACAAAGTATAAAGTATTTCGTTTATTATTTCGAATAGATTCTATTCGAAACTCCTCAAAATTAGTTAGTTTATCTCATATAAAGTTCATTTCGGCTCTATTTAGACAAAGTATAAAGTATTTCGTTTATTATTTCGAATAGATTCTATTCGAAACTCCTCAAAAATAGTTAGTTTATCTCATATAAAGTTCATTTCGGCTCTATTTAGACAAAGTATAAAGTATTTCGTTTATTATTTCGAATAGATTCTATTCGAAACTCCTCAAAAATAGTTAGTTTATCTCATATAAAGTTCATTTCGGCTTTATTTAGACAAAGTATAAAGTATTTCGTTTATTATTTCGAATAGATTCTATTCGAAACTCCTCAAAAATAGTTAGTTTATCTCATATAAAGTTCATTTCGGCTCTATTTAGACAAAGTATAAAGTATTTCGTTTATTATTTCGAATAGATTCTATTCGAAACTCCTCAAAAATAGTTAGTTTATCTCATATAAAGTTCATTTCGGCTCTATTTAGACAAAGTATAAAGTATTTCGTTTATTATTTCGAATAGATTCTATTCGAAACTCCTCAAAAATAGTTAGTTTATCTCATATAAAGTTCATTTCGGCTCTATTTAGACAAAGTATAAAGTATTTCGTTTATTATTTCGAATAGATTCTATTCGAAACTCCTCAAAAATAGTTAGTTTATCTCATATAAAGTTCATTTCGGCTCTATTTAGACAAAGTAAAAGTATTTCGTTTATTATTTCGAATAGATTCTATTCGAAACTCCTCAAAAATAGTTAGTTTATCTCATATAAAGTTCATTTCGGCTTTATTTAGACAAAGTATAAAGTATTTCGTTTATTATTTCGAATAGATTCTATTCGAAACTCCTCAAAAATAGTTAGTTTATCTCATATAAAGTTCATTTCGGCTCTATTTAGACAAAGTAAAAGTATTTCGTTTATTATTTCGAATAGATTCTATTCGAAACTCCTCAAAAATAGTTAGTTTATCTCATATAAAGTTCATTTCGGCTCTATTTAGACAAAGTAAAAGTATTTCGTTTATTATTTCGAATAGATTCTATTCGAAACTCCTCAAAAATAGTTAGTTTATCTCATATAAAGTTCATTTCGGCTCTATTTAGACAAAGTATAAAGTATTTCGTTTATTATTTCGAATAGATTCTATTCGAAACTCCTCAAAAATAGTTAGTTTATCTCATATAAAGTTCATTTCGGCTCTATTTAGACAAAGTATAAAGTATTTCGTTTATTATTTCGAATAGATTCTATTCGAAACTCCTCAAAAATAGTTAGTTTATCTCATATAAAGTTCATTTCGGCTCTATTTAGACAAAGTATAAAGTATTTCGTTTATTATTTCGAATAGATTCTATTCGAAACTCCTCAAAAATAGTTAGTTTATCTCATATAAAGTTCATTTCGACTTTATTTAGACAAAGTATAAAGTATTTCGTTTATTATTTCGAATAGATTCTATTCGAAACTCCTCAAAAATAGTTAGTTTATCTCATATAAAGTTCATTTCGGCTCTATTTAGACAAAGTATAAAGTATTTCGTTTATTATTTCGAATAGATTCTATTCGAAACTCCTCAAAAATAGTTAGTTTATCTCATATAAAGTTCATTTCGGCTCTATTTAGACAAAGTAAAAGTATTTCGTTTATTATTTCGAATAGATTCTATTCGAAACTCCTCAAAAATAGTTAGTTTATCTCATATAAAGTTCATTTCGGCTTTATTTAGACAAAGTATAAAGTATTTCGTTTATTATTTCGAATAGATTCTATTCGAAACTCCTCAAAAATAGTTAGTTTATCTCATATAAAGTTCATTTCGGCTCTATTTAGACAAAGTAAAAGTATTTCGTTTATTATTTCGAATAGATTCTATTCGAAACTCCTCAAAAATAGTTAGTTTATCTCATATAAAGTTCATTTCGGCTCTATTTAGACAAAGTAAAAGTATTTCGTTTATTATTTCGAATAGATTCTATTCGAAACTCCTCAAAAATAGTTAGTTTATCTCATATAAAGTTCATTTCGGCTCTATTTAGACAAAGTATAAAGTATTTCGTTTATTATTTCGAATAGATTCTATTCGAAACTCCTCAAAAATAGTTAGTTTATCTCATATAAAGTTCATTTCGGCTCTATTTAGACAAAGTATAAAGTATTTCGTTTATTATTTCGAATAGATTCTATTCGAAACTCCTCAAAAATAGTTAGTTTATCTCATATAAAGTTCATTTCGGCTCTATTTAGACAAAGTATAAAGTATTTCGTTTATTATTTCGAATAGATTCTATTCGAAACTCCTCAAAAATAGTTAGTTTATCTCATATAAAGTTCATTTCGACTTTATTTAGACAAAGTATAAAGTATTTCGTTTATTATTTCGAATAGATTCTATTCGAAACTCCTCAAAAATAGTTAGTTTATCTCATATAAAGTTCATTTCGGCTCTATTTAGACAAAGTATAAAGTATTTCGTTTATTATTTCGAATAGATTCTATTCGAAACTCCTCAAAAATAGTTAGTTTATCTCATATAAAGTTCATTTCGGCTCTATTTAGACAAAGTATAAAGTATTTCGTTTATTATTTCGAATAGATTCTATTCGAAACTCCTCAAAAAAAGTTAGTTTATCTCATATAAAGTTCATTTCGGCTCTATTTAGACAAAGTATAAAGTATTTCGTTTATTATTTCGAATAGATTCTATTCGAAACTCCTAAAAAATAGTTAATTTATCTCATATAAAGTTCATTTCGGCTCTATTTAGACAAAGTATAAAGTATTTCGTTTATTATTTCGAATAGATTCTATTCGAAACTCCTCAAAAATAGTTAGTTTATCTCATATAAAGTTCATTTCGGCTCTATTTAGACAAAGTATAAAGTATTTCGTTTATTATTTCGAATAGATTCTATTCGAAACTCCTCAAAAATAGTTAGTTTATCTCATATAAAGTTCATTTCGGCTTTATTTAGACAAAGTATAAAGTATTTCGTTTATCATTTCGAATAGATTCTATTCGAAACTCCTCAAAAATAGTTAGTTTATTAAATTCACTAGTCGTATTTTAGGTTTGTCGAATTTATTTTCTATTGGTGAAGATTATTCCTAGAAATTCACTAGTCGTATTTTAGGTTTGTCGACTTTATTTACTATTGGTGAAGATTATTCCTAGAAATTCACTAGTCGTATTTTAGGTTTGTCGACTTTATTTTCTATTGGTGAAGATTATTCCTAGAAATTCACTAGTCGTATATTAGGTTTGTCGACTTTATTTACTATTGGTGAAGATTATTCCTAGAAATTCACTAGTTAGGTTTGTCGACTTTGTTGTGACTCCAAGTACACAACAGAAGTTTATCACGAAGAAATACAATGTAGATGTAGATTGGGTTGGTTGGGATAAGAGTGAAGGGGGCTGAACTAACTCTTGGCTGGCTTTTATACTATTCTACTTAAGGGCTTACACCCATACACAACACCTCCCCCCTTTGAAAAAAAGGTTCGGGTTTTACTTAAAGCCGAAGCTTTACAATATACTTTCACTTTTTGCCAGCCAACAACAACAACATTAAATATACATACAAATATTTTGGGAAATGGGGCAATAGGAACAACGAAAATATACATTACAAACAAAATACAAACAATAATTATATTTATATATTTATCTATATATTTTTTGGCTCATCTATGTTTTTGGCTCATCTATGTCTGCATTTTGTCGTCATCGTTTTCGATTTCCTTCATCTTAGCTTTGGTCCCATTGCATGCCTCCTTGTTGATGCTGTTGCTGCTACTACTAATGGCACTTCCACTAATACTTTCATTGATAGCTTCATTGAGTTCTAAGTTTTTCAGATCCTCATTCAGCTTCTTCTTATTATCATGTACATATCCTTGCGAATTTCTTTGTATGTACGCGTCACTATACTTTTTAGTATAGTCACTTTCACTTTCCATGCCTTGTATGTTTTTCGAATCACTTCGCCTTTCAACCATTCCACTTTTCCGGTGCGGTTGTTCGTGTTTTTGATAGTCACTTTGGTTCCATTTAAAAAGGCATTTCTCTTTTGTACTGATCCTTTGCGGACTTTACACTTCTTTTTGTTGGAACTTTTGACTTTTTCTTCTTCACTGATTTTGTGCAAGACTGGCAATCCGATAATGATGATGTCTTTATCTTTTTTTTCGGCGATGATGTCTTTATCTTCGATCTCCATAATGCACTTCCATTTACCTTCGATTTCGAAGTCTTTATCGCCGAAGCCTTTTCCTTTGTACTGCACTGGCTCTAACTTTGGAGCTCCAATGTCTTCCCAAACTTCGGGCGTGACTGCATTTATTTGTGAACCACTGTCAATTATCATCTCAAGCTGATGTCCATTGACTTTAACTTTCTTTTTAATCCACTCTTGAACTTTGAAGTTTGCATTCGGATCACAAATTTCTCCAACTCCACAATATGGACCTGTTGGATAATTATCTTTTTTAGGATAACTCACTTTAGGAGTTTTATACTTACTTTTGTAATGCCAACAATCGTGTTTGACATGTCCCTTCTTTCCACAGAACTCGCACTGCACTTGTTTAGGCAACCACTGTCGTTCTGTTTTCCACTTTTCTTCTTTGTCTTTCACTTCTTTAGGTGGCTGTTCGTTTTCAGCTTTCACCCAATTTACTTTTACAGCATGTTCTTTAACCACTGTAGGTTTTTCAGCAATCATTACGGCCTCCGCTTTGTTGGCCAAATGCAATCGACACTCTTCGATGACTTCTTTGAGACTCACTGGCACTGCTTGCTTCTTTTTGTTTTCGACAAATCGCATAGCTAGTTGGCGCAATGACTGTTCTTCACTCGGCAGACCTGAAATATATATCAGGATTTTAATTTCCTCAATACTCAATGCCATCTGTGCTTTTTCACATTGGGCGTTAACCCTACTCCCAAACTCAATCACATCTTCAAGACCCTGGCATTTCAGATTTAATGCCTCATATCTCTTAACTAACTGAGATTTAGGGTCACCAAACTCTTTTTTCAATTCACTAACTAAGTCCCAAAATTTCATTTCACTAAGCTTAGTTGGCAGCATTTTCCTTTCGATTCTGCAGCTGTTGTCGAGACTGGTTCGTTGCTAGACCGCGCCAATTCTGTTGTGACTCCAAGTACACAACAGAAGTTTATCACGAAGAAATACAATGTAGATGTAGATTGGGTTGGTTGGGATAAGAGTGAAGGGGGCTGAACTAACTCTTGGCTGGCTTTTATACTATTCTACTTAAGGGCTTACACCCATACACAACAGACTTAATTTGCTATTGGTGAAGATTATTCCTAGAAATTCACTAGTCGTATTTTAGGTTTGTCGACTTTATTTTCTATTGGTGAAGATTATTCCTAGAAATCCACTAGTCGTATTTTAGGTTTGTCGACTTTATTTACTATTGGTGAAGATTATTCCTAGAAATCACTAGTCGTATTTTAGGTTTGTCGACTTTATTTTCTATTGGTGAAGATTATTCCTAGAAGTTCACTAGTCGTATTTTAGGTTTGTCGACTTTATTTACTATTGGTGAAGATTATTCCTAGAAGTTCACTAGTCGTTTTTTAGGTTTGTCGACTTTATTTACTATTGGTGAAGATTATTCCTAGAAGTTCACTAGTCGTATATTAGGTTTGTCGACTTTATTTACTATTGGTGAAGATTATTCCTAGAAATTCACTAGTTAGGTTTGTCGACTTTGTTGTGACTCCAAGTACACAACAGAAGTTTATCACGAAGAAATACAATGTAGATGTAGATTGGGTTGGTTGGGATAAGAGTGAAGGGGGCTGAACTAACTCTTGGCTGGCTTTTATACTATTCTACTTAAGGGCTTACACCCATACACAACACCTCCCCCCTTTGAAAAAAAGGTTCGGGTTTTACTTAAAGCCGAAGCTTTACAATATACTTTCACTTTTTGCCAGCCAACAACAACAACATTAAATATACATACAAATATTTTGGGAAATGGGGCAATAGGAACAACGAAAATATACATTACAAACAAAATACAAACAATAATTATATTTATATATTTATCTATATATTTTTTGGCTCATCTATGTTTTTGGCTCATCTATGTCTGCATTTTGTCGTCATCGTTTTCGATTTCCTTCATCTTAGCTTTGGTCCCATTGCATGCCTCCTTGTTGATGCTGTTGCTGCTACTACTAATGGCACTTCCACTAATACTTTCATTGATAGCTTCATTGAGTTCTAAGTTTTTCAGATCCTCATTCAGCTTCTTCTTATTATCATGTACATATCCTTGCGAATTTCTTTGTATGTACGCGTCACTATACTTTTTAGTATAGTCACTTTCACTTTCCATGCCTTGTATGTTTTTCGAATCACTTCGCCTTTCAACCATTCCACTTTTCCGGTGCGGTTGTTCGTGTTTTTGATAGTCACTTTGGTTCCATTTAAAAAGGCATTTCTCTTTTGTACTGATCCTTTGCGGACTTTACACTTCTTTTTGTTGGAACTTTTGACTTTTTCTTCTTCACTGATTTTGTGCAAGACTGGCAATCCGATAATGATGATGTCTTTATCTTTTTTTTCGGCGATGATGTCTTTATCTTCGATCTCCATAATGCACTTCCATTTACCTTCGATTTCGAAGTCTTTATCGCCGAAGCCTTTTCCTTTGTACTGCACTGGCTCTAACTTTGGAGCTCCAATGTCTTCCCAAACTTCGGGCGTGACTGCATTTATTTGTGAACCACTGTCAATTATCATCTCAAGCTGATGTCCATTGACTTTAACTTTCTTTTTAATCCACTCTTGAACTTTGAAGTTTGCATTCGGATCACAAATTTCTCCAACTCCACAATATGGACCTGTTGGATAATTATCTTTTTTAGGATAACTCACTTTAGGAGTTTTATACTTACTTTTGTAATGCCAACAATCGTGTTTGACATGTCCCTTCTTTCCACAGAACTCGCACTGCACTTGTTTAGGCAACCACTGTCGTTCTGTTTTCCACTTTTCTTCTTTGTCTTTCACTTCTTTAGGTGGCTGTTCGTTTTCAGCTTTCACCCAATTTACTTTTACAGCATGTTCTTTAACCACTGTAGGTTTTTCAGCAATCATTACGGCCTCCGCTTTGTTGGCCAAATGCAATCGACACTCTTCGATGACTTCTTTGAGACTCACTGGCACTGCTTGCTTCTTTTTGTTTTCGACAAATCGCATAGCTAGTTGGCGCAATGACTGTTCTTCACTCGGCAGACCTGAAATATATATCAGGATTTTAATTTCCTCAATACTCAATGCCATCTGTGCTTTTTCACATTGGGCGTTAACCCTACTCCCAAACTCAATCACATCTTCAAGACCCTGGCATTTCAGATTTAATGCCTCATATCTCTTAACTAACTGAGATTTAGGGTCACCAAACTCTTTTTTCAATTCACTAACTAAGTCCCAAAATTTCATTTCACTAAGCTTAGTTGGCAGCATTTTCCTTTCGATTCTGCAGCTGTTGTCGAGACTGGTTCGTTGCTAGACCGCGCCAATTCTGTTGTGACTCCAAGTACACAACAGAAGTTTATCACGAAGAAATACAATGTAGATGTAGATTGGGTTGGTTGGGATAAGAGTGAAGGGGGCTGAACTAACTCTTGGCTGGCTTTTATACTATTCTACTTAAGGGCTTACACCCATACACAACAGACTTAATTTGCTATTGGTGAAGATTATTCCTAGAAATTCACTAGTCGTATTTTAGGTTTGTCGACTTTATTTTCTATTGGTGAAGATTATTCCTAGAAATCCACTAGTCGTATTTTAGGTTTGTCGACTTTATTTACTATTGGTGAAGATTATTCCTAGAAATCACTAGTCGTATTTTAGGTTTGTCGACTTTATTTTCTATTGGTGAAGATTATTCCTAGAAGTTCACTAGTCGTATTTTAGGTTTGTCGACTTTATTTACTATTGGTGAAGATTATTCCTAGAAGTTCACTAGTCGTTTTTTAGGTTTGTCGACTTTATTTACTATTGGTGAAGATTATTCCTAGAAGTTCACTAGTCGTATATTAGGTTTGTCGACTTTATTTACTATTGGTGAAGATTATTCCTAGAAATTCACTAGTTAGGTTTGTCGACTTTGTTGTGACTCCAAGTACACAACAGAAGTTTATCACGAAGAAATACAATGTAGATGTAGATTGGGTTGGTTGGGATAAGAGTGAAGGGGGCTGAACTAACTCTTGGCTGGCTTTTATACTATTCTACTTAAGGGCTTACACCCATACACAACACCTCCCCCCTTTGAAAAAAAGGTTCGGGTTTTACTTAAAGCCGAAGCTTTACAATATACTTTCACTTTTTGCCAGCCAACAACAACAACATTAAATATACATACAAATATTTTGGGAAATGGGGCAATAGGAACAACGAAAATATACATTACAAACAAAATACAAACAATAATTATATTTATATATTTATCTATATATTTTTTGGCTCATCTATGTTTTTGGCTCATCTATGTCTGCATTTTGTCGTCATCGTTTTCGATTTCCTTCATCTTAGCTTTGGTCCCATTGCATGCCTCCTTGTTGATGCTGTTGCTGCTACTACTAATGGCACTTCCACTAATACTTTCATTGATAGCTTCATTGAGTTCTAAGTTTTTCAGATCCTCATTCAGCTTCTTCTTATTATCATGTACATATCCTTGCGAATTTCTTTGTATGTACGCGTCACTATACTTTTTAGTATAGTCACTTTCACTTTCCATGCCTTGTATGTTTTTCGAATCACTTCGCCTTTCAACCATTCCACTTTTCCGGTGCGGTTGTTCGTGTTTTTGATAGTCACTTTGGTTCCATTTAAAAAGGCATTTCTCTTTTGTACTGATCCTTTGCGGACTTTACACTTCTTTTTGTTGGAACTTTTGACTTTTTCTTCTTCACTGATTTTGTGCAAGACTGGCAATCCGATAATGATGATGTCTTTATCTTTTTTTTCGGCGATGATGTCTTTATCTTCGATCTCCATAATGCACTTCCATTTACCTTCGATTTCGAAGTCTTTATCGCCGAAGCCTTTTCCTTTGTACTGCACTGGCTCTAACTTTGGAGCTCCAATGTCTTCCCAAACTTCGGGCGTGACTGCATTTATTTGTGAACCACTGTCAATTATCATCTCAAGCTGATGTCCATTGACTTTAACTTTCTTTTTAATCCACTCTTGAACTTTGAAGTTTGCATTCGGATCACAAATTTCTCCAACTCCACAATATGGACCTGTTGGATAATTATCTTTTTTAGGATAACTCACTTTAGGAGTTTTATACTTACTTTTGTAATGCCAACAATCGTGTTTGACATGTCCCTTCTTTCCACAGAACTCGCACTGCACTTGTTTAGGCAACCACTGTCGTTCTGTTTTCCACTTTTCTTCTTTGTCTTTCACTTCTTTAGGTGGCTGTTCGTTTTCAGCTTTCACCCAATTTACTTTTACAGCATGTTCTTTAACCACTGTAGGTTTTTCAGCAATCATTACGGCCTCCGCTTTGTTGGCCAAATGCAATCGACACTCTTCGATGACTTCTTTGAGACTCACTGGCACTGCTTGCTTCTTTTTGTTTTCGACAAATCGCATAGCTAGTTGGCGCAATGACTGTTCTTCACTCGGCAGACCTGAAATATATATCAGGATTTTAATTTCCTCAATACTCAATGCCATCTGTGCTTTTTCACATTGGGCGTTAACCCTACTCCCAAACTCAATCACATCTTCAAGACCCTGGCATTTCAGATTTAATGCCTCATATCTCTTAACTAACTGAGATTTAGGGTCACCAAACTCTTTTTTCAATTCACTAACTAAGTCCCAAAATTTCATTTCACTAAGCTTAGTTGGCAGCATTTTCCTTTCGATTCTGCAGCTGTTGTCGAGACTGGTTCGTTGCTAGACCGCGCCAATTCTGTTGTGACTCCAAGTACACAACAGAAGTTTATCACGAAGAAATACAATGTAGATGTAGATTGGGTTGGTTGGGATAAGAGTGAAGGGGGCTGAACTAACTCTTGGCTGGCTTTTATACTATTCTACTTAAGGGCTTACACCCATACACAACAGACTTAATTTGCTATTGGTGAAGATTATTCCTAGAAATTCACTAGTCGTATTTTAGGTTTGTCGACTTTATTTTCTATTGGTGAAGATTATTCCTAGAAATCCACTAGTCGTATTTTAGGTTTGTCGACTTTATTTACTATTGGTGAAGATTATTCCTAGAAATCACTAGTCGTATTTTAGGTTTGTCGACTTTATTTTCTATTGGTGAAGATTATTCCTAGAAGTTCACTAGTCGTATTTTAGGTTTGTCGACTTTATTTACTATTGGTGAAGATTATTCCTAGAAGTTCACTAGTCGTTTTTTAGGTTTGTCGACTTTATTTACTATTGGTGAAGATTATTCCTAGAAGTTCACTAGTCGTATATTAGGTTTGTCGACTTTATTTACTATTGGTGAAGATTATTCCTAGAAATTCACTAGTTAGGTTTGTCGACTTTGTTGTGACTCCAAGTACACAACAGAAGTTTATCACGAAGAAATACAATGTAGATGTAGATTGGGTTGGTTGGGATAAGAGTGAAGGGGGCTGAACTAACTCTTGGCTGGCTTTTATACTATTCTACTTAAGGGCTTACACCCATACACAACACCTCCCCCCTTTGAAAAAAAGGTTCGGGTTTTACTTAAAGCCGAAGCTTTACAATATACTTTCACTTTTTGCCAGCCAACAACAACAACATTAAATATACATACAAATATTTTGGGAAATGGGGCAATAGGAACAACGAAAATATACATTACAAACAAAATACAAACAATAATTATATTTATATATTTATCTATATATTTTTTGGCTCATCTATGTTTTTGGCTCATCTATGTCTGCATTTTGTCGTCATCGTTTTCGATTTCCTTCATCTTAGCTTTGGTCCCATTGCATGCCTCCTTGTTGATGCTGTTGCTGCTACTACTAATGGCACTTCCACTAATACTTTCATTGATAGCTTCATTGAGTTCTAAGTTTTTCAGATCCTCATTCAGCTTCTTCTTATTATCATGTACATATCCTTGCGAATTTCTTTGTATGTACGCGTCACTATACTTTTTAGTATAGTCACTTTCACTTTCCATGCCTTGTATGTTTTTCGAATCACTTCGCCTTTCAACCATTCCACTTTTCCGGTGCGGTTGTTCGTGTTTTTGATAGTCACTTTGGTTCCATTTAAAAAGGCATTTCTCTTTTGTACTGATCCTTTGCGGACTTTACACTTCTTTTTGTTGGAACTTTTGACTTTTTCTTCTTCACTGATTTTGTGCAAGACTGGCAATCCGATAATGATGATGTCTTTATCTTTTTTTTCGGCGATGATGTCTTTATCTTCGTCTTTATCTTGATGTCTTTATCTTCGACTCCTCAAAAATAGTTAGTTTATCTCATATAAAGTTCATTTCGGCTCTATTTAGACAAAGTATAAAGTATTTCGTTTATTATTTCGAATAGATTCTATTCGAAACTCCTCAAAAAAAGTTAGTTTATCTCATATAAAGTTCATTTCGGCTCTATTTAGACAAAGTATAAAGTATTTCGTTTATTATTTCGAATAGATTCTATTCGAAACTCCTAAAAAATAGTTAGTTTATCTCATATAAAGTTCATTTCGGCTCTATTTAGACAAAGTATAAAGTATTTCGTTTATTATTTCGAATAGATTCTATTCGAAACTCCTCAAAAATAGTTAGTTTATCTCATATAAAGTTCATTTCGGCTCTATTTAGACAAAGTATAAAGTATTTCGTTTATTATTTCGAATAGATTCTATTCGAAACTCCTCAAAAATAGTTAGTTTATCTCATATAAAGTTCATTTCGGCTCTATTTAGACAAAGTATAAAGTATTTCGTTTATTATTTCGAATAGATTCTATTCGAAACTCCTCAAAAATAGTTAGTTTATCTCATATAAAGTTCATTTCGACTTTATTTAGACAAAGTATAAAGTATTTCGTTTATTATTTCGAATAGATTCTATTCGAAACTCCTCAAAAATAGTTAGTTTATCTCATATAAAGTTCATTTCGGCTCTATTTAGACAAAGTATAAAGTATTTCGTTTATTATTTCGAATAGATTCTATTCGAAACTCCTCAAAAATAGTTAGTTTATCTCATATAAAGTTCATTTCGGCTCTATTTAGACAAAGTAAAAGTATTTCGTTTATTATTTCGAATAGATTCTATTCGAAACTCCTCAAAAATAGTTAGTTTATCTCATATAAAGTTCATTTCGGCTTTATTTAGACAAAGTATAAAGTATTTCGTTTATTATTTCGAATAGATTCTATTCGAAACTCCTCAAAAATAGTTAGTTTATCTCATATAAAGTTCATTTCGGCTCTATTTAGACAAAGTAAAAGTATTTCGTTTATTATTTCGAATAGATTCTATTCGAAACTCCTCAAAAATAGTTAGTTTATCTCATATAAAGTTCATTTCGGCTCTATTTAGACAAAGTAAAAGTATTTCGTTTATTATTTCGAATAGATTCTATTCGAAACTCCTCAAAAATAGTTAGTTTATCTCATATAAAGTTCATTTCGGCTCTATTTAGACAAAGTATAAAGTATTTCGTTTATTATTTCGAATAGATTCTATTCGAAACTCCTCAAAAATAGTTAGTTTATCTCATATAAAGTTCATTTCGGCTCTATTTAGACAAAGTATAAAGTATTTCGTTTATTATTTCGAATAGATTCTATTCGAAACTCCTCAAAAATAGTTAGTTTATCTCATATAAAGTTCATTTCGGCTCTATTTAGACAAAGTATAAAGTATTTCGTTTATTATTTCGAATAGATTCTATTCGAAACTCCTCAAAAATAGTTAGTTTATCTCATATAAAGTTCATTTCGACTTTATTTAGACAAAGTATAAAGTATTTCGTTTATTATTTCGAATAGATTCTATTCGAAACTCCTCAAAAATAGTTAGTTTATCTCATATAAAGTTCATTTCGGCTCTATTTAGACAAAGTATAAAGTATTTCGTTTATTATTTCGAATAGATTCTATTCGAAACTCCTCAAAAATAGTTAGTTTATCTCATATAAAGTTCATTTCGGCTCTATTTAGACAAAGTATAAAGTATTTCGTTTATTATTTCGAATAGATTCTATTCGAAACTCCTCAAAAAAAGTTAGTTTATCTCATATAAAGTTCATTTCGGCTCTATTTAGACAAAGTATAAAGTATTTCGTTTATTATTTCGAATAGATTCTATTCGAAACTCCTAAAAAATAGTTAGTTTATCTCATATAAAGTTCATTTCGGCTCTATTTAGACAAAGTATAAAGTATTTCGTTTATTATTTCGAATAGATTCTATTCGAAACTCCTCAAAAATAGTTAGTTTATCTCATATAAAGTTCATTTCGGCTCTATTTAGACAAAGTATAAAGTATTTCGTTTATTATTTCGAATAGATTCTATTCGAAACTCCTCAAAAATAGTTAGTTTATCTCATATAAAGTTCATTTCGGCTCTATTTAGACAAAGTATAAAGTATTTCGTTTATTATTTCGAATAGATTCTATTCGAAACTCCTCAAAAATAGTTAGTTTATCTCATATAAAGTTCATTTCGACTTTATTTAGACAAAGTATAAAGTATTTCGTTTATTATTTCGAATAGATTCTATTCGAAACTCCTCAAAAATAGTTAGTTTATCTCATATAAAGTTCATTTCGGCTCTATTTAGACAAAGTATAAAGTATTTCGTTTATTATTTCGAATAGATTCTATTCGAAACTCCTCAAAAATAGTTAGTTTATCTCATATAAAGTTCATTTCGGCTCTATTTAGACAAAGTAAAAGTATTTCGTTTATTATTTCGAATAGATTCTATTCGAAACTCCTCAAAAATAGTTAGTTTATCTCATATAAAGTTCATTTCGGCTTTATTTAGACAAAGTATAAAGTATTTCGTTTATTATTTCGAATAGATTCTATTCGAAACTCCTCAAAAATAGTTAGTTTATCTCATATAAAGTTCATTTCGGCTCTATTTAGACAAAGTAAAAGTATTTCGTTTATTATTTCGAATAGATTCTATTCGAAACTCCTCAAAAATAGTTAGTTTATCTCATATAAAGTTCATTTCGGCTCTATTTAGACAAAGTAAAAGTATTTCGTTTATTATTTCGAATAGATTCTATTCGAAACTCCTCAAAAATAGTTAGTTTATCTCATATAAAGTTCATTTCGGCTCTATTTAGACAAAGTATAAAGTATTTCGTTTATTATTTCGAATAGATTCTATTCGAAACTCCTCAAAAATAGTTAGTTTATCTCATATAAAGTTCATTTCGGCTCTATTTAGACAAAGTATAAAGTATTTCGTTTATTATTTCGAATAGATTCTATTCGAAACTCCTCAAAAATAGTTAGTTTATCTCATATAAAGTTCATTTCGGCTCTATTTAGACAAAGTATAAAGTATTTCGTTTATTATTTCGAATAGATTCTATTCGAAACTCCTCAAAAATAGTTAGTTTATCTCATATAAAGTTCATTTCGACTTTATTTAGACAAAGTATAAAGTATTTCGTTTATTATTTCGAATAGATTCTATTCGAAACTCCTCAAAAATAGTTAGTTTATCTCATATAAAGTTCATTTCGGCTCTATTTAGACAAAGTATAAAGTATTTCGTTTATTATTTCGAATAGATTCTATTCGAAACTCCTCAAAAATAGTTAGTTTATCTCATATAAAGTTCATTTCGGCTCTATTTAGACAAAGTATAAAGTATTTCGTTTATTATTTCGAATAGATTCTATTCGAAACTCCTCATAAAAAGTTAGTTTATCTCATATAAAGTTCATTTCGGCTCTATTTAGACAAAGTATAAAGTATTTCGTTTATTATTTCGAATAGATTCTATTCGAAACTCCTAAAAAATAGTTAGTTTATCTCATATAAAGTTCATTTCGGCTCTATTTAGACAAAGTATAAAGTATTTCGTTTATTATTTCGAATAGATTCTATTCGAAACTCCTCAAAAATAGTTAGTTTATCTCATATAAAGTTCATTTCGGCTCTATTTAGACAAAGTATAAAGTATTTCGTTTATTATTTCGAATAGATTCTATTCGAAACTCCTCAAAAATAGTTAGTTTATCTCATATAAAGTTCATTTCGGCTTTATTTAGACAAAGTATAAAGTATTTCGTTTATCATTTCGAATAGATTCTATTCGAAACTCCTCAAAAATAGTTAGTTTATTAAATTCACTAGTCGTATTTTAGGTTTGTCGAATTTATTTTCTATTGGTGAAGATTATTCCTAGAAATTCACTAGTCGTATTTTAGGTTTGTCGACTTTATTTACTATTGGTGAAGATTATTCCTAGAAATTCACTAGTCGTATTTTAGGTTTGTCGACTTTATTTTCTATTGGTGAAGATTATTCCTAGAAATTCACTAGTCGTATATTAGGTTTGTCGACTTTATTTACTATTGGTGAAGATTATTCCTAGAAATTCACTAGTTAGGTTTGTCGACTTTGTTGTGACTCCAAGTACACAACAGAAGTTTATCACGAAGAAATACAATGTAGATGTAGATTGGGTTGGTTGGGATAAGAGTGAAGGGGGCTGAACTAACTCTTGGCTGGCTTTTATACTATTCTACTTAAGGGCTTACACCCATACACAACACCTCCCCCCTTTGAAAAAAAGGTTCGGGTTTTACTTAAAGCCGAAGCTTTACAATATACTTTCACTTTTTGCCAGCCAACAACAACAACATTAAATATACATACAAATATTTTGGGAAATGGGGCAATAGGAACAACGAAAATATACATTACAAACAAAATACAAACAATAATTATATTTATATATTTATCTATATATTTTTTGGCTCATCTATGTTTTTGGCTCATCTATGTCTGCATTTTGTCGTCATCGTTTTCGATTTCCTTCATCTTAGCTTTGGTCCCATTGCATGCCTCCTTGTTGATGCTGTTGCTGCTACTACTAATGGCACTTCCACTAATACTTTCATTGATAGCTTCATTGAGTTCTAAGTTTTTCAGATCCTCATTCAGCTTCTTCTTATTATCATGTACATATCCTTGCGAATTTCTTTGTATGTACGCGTCACTATACTTTTTAGTATAGTCACTTTCACTTTCCATGCCTTGTATGTTTTTCGAATCACTTCGCCTTTCAACCATTCCACTTTTCCGGTGCGGTTGTTCGTGTTTTTGATAGTCACTTTGGTTCCATTTAAAAAGGCATTTCTCTTTTGTACTGATCCTTTGCGGACTTTACACTTCTTTTTGTTGGAACTTTTGACTTTTTCTTCTTCACTGATTTTGTGCAAGACTGGCAATCCGATAATGATGATGTCTTTATCTTTTTTTTCGGCGATGATGTCTTTATCTTCGATCTCCATAATGCACTTCCATTTACCTTCGATTTCGAAGTCTTTATCGCCGAAGCCTTTTCCTTTGTACTGCACTGGCTCTAACTTTGGAGCTCCAATGTCTTCCCAAACTTCGGGCGTGACTGCATTTATTTGTGAACCACTGTCAATTATCATCTCAAGCTGATGTCCATTGACTTTAACTTTCTTTTTAATCCACTCTTGAACTTTGAAGTTTGCATTCGGATCACAAATTTCTCCAACTCCACAATATGGACCTGTTGGATAATTATCTTTTTTAGGATAACTCACTTTAGGAGTTTTATACTTACTTTTGTAATGCCAACAATCGTGTTTGACATGTCCCTTCTTTCCACAGAACTCGCACTGCACTTGTTTAGGCAACCACTGTCGTTCTGTTTTCCACTTTTCTTCTTTGTCTTTCACTTCTTTAGGTGGCTGTTCGTTTTCAGCTTTCACCCAATTTACTTTTACAGCATGTTCTTTAACCACTGTAGGTTTTTCAGCAATCATTACGGCCTCCGCTTTGTTGGCCAAATGCAATCGACACTCTTCGATGACTTCTTTGAGACTCACTGGCACTGCTTGCTTCTTTTTGTTTTCGACAAATCGCATAGCTAGTTGGCGCAATGACTGTTCTTCACTCGGCAGACCTGAAATATATATCAGGATTTTAATTTCCTCAATACTCAATGCCATCTGTGCTTTTTCACATTGGGCGTTAACCCTACTCCCAAACTCAATCACATCTTCAAGACCCTGGCATTTCAGATTTAATGCCTCATATCTCTTAACTAACTGAGATTTAGGGTCACCAAACTCTTTTTTCAATTCACTAACTAAGTCCCAAAATTTCATTTCACTAAGCTTAGTTGGCAGCATTTTCCTTTCGATTCTGCAGCTGTTGTCGAGACTGGTTCGTTGCTAGACCGCGCCAATTCTGTTGTGACTCCAAGTACACAACAGAAGTTTATCACGAAGAAATACAATGTAGATGTAGATTGGGTTGGTTGGGATAAGAGTGAAGGGGGCTGAACTAACTCTTGGCTGGCTTTTATACTATTCTACTTAAGGGCTTACACCCATACACAACAGACTTAATTTGCTATTGGTGAAGATTATTCCTAGAAATTCACTAGTCGTATTTTAGGTTTGTCGACTTAATTTGCTATTGGTGAAGATTATTCCTAGAAATTCACTAGTCGTACTTTAGGTTTGTCGACTTTATTTTCTATTGGTGAAGATTATTCCTAGAAATTCACTAGTCGTATTTTAGGTTTGTCGACTTTATTTACTATTGGTGAAGATTATTCCTAGAAATTCACTAGTCGTTTTTTAGGTTTGTCGACTTTATTTACTATTGGTGAAGATTATTCCTAGAAATTCACTAGTCGTATTTTAGGTTTGTCGACTTTATTTTCTATTGGTGAATATTATTCCTAGAAATTCACTAGTCGTATTTTAGGTTTGTCGACTTTATTTTCTATTGGTGAATATTATTCCTAGAAATTCACTAGTCGTATTTTAGGTTTGTCGACTTTATTTACTATTGGTGAAGATTATTCCTAGAAATCACTAGTCGTATTTTAGGTTTCTCGACTTTATTTTCTATTGGTGAATATTATTCCTAGAAATTCACTAGTTAGGTTTGTCGACTTAATTTGCTATTGGTGAAGATTATTCCTAGAAATTCACTAGTCGTATTTTAGGTTTGTCGACTTTATTTTCTATTGGTGAAGATTATTCCTAGAAATCACTAGTCGTATTTTAGGTTTCTCGACTTTATTTTCTATTGGTGAAGATTATTCCTAGAAATTCACTAGTCGTTTTTTAGGTTTGTCGACTTTATTTACTATTGGTGAAGATTATTTTGAGAAATTCACTAGTCGTATTTTAGGTTTCTCGACTTTGTTTTCTATTCGTGAAGATTATTCCTAGAAATTCACTAGTCGTATTTTAGGTTTGTCGACTTTATTTTCTATTGGTAATGATTATTCCTAGAAATTCACTAGTCGTATTTTAGGTTTGTCGACTTTATTTACTATTGGTGAAGATTATTCCTAGAAATCACTAGTCGTATTTTAGGTTTCTCGACTTTATTTTCTATTGGTGAATATTATTCCTAGAAATTCACTAGTTAGGTTTGTCGACTTAATTTGCTATTGGTGAAGATTATTCCTAGAAATTCACTAGTCGTATTTTAGGTTTGTCGACTTTATTTTCTATTGGTGAAGATTATTCCTAGAAATCACTAGTCGTATTTTAGGTTTCTCGACTTTATTTTCTATTGGTGAAGATTATTCCTAGAAATTCACTAGTCGTTTTTTAGGTTTGTCGACTTTATTTACTATTGGTGAAGATTATTTGGAGAAATTCACTAGTCGTATTTTAGGTTTGTCGACTTTATTTTCTATTGGTGAATATTATTCCTAGAAATTCACTAGTCGTATTTTAGGTTTGTCGACTTTATTTTCTATTGGTGAATATTATTCCTAGAAATTCACTAGTCGTATTTTAGGTTTGTCGACTTTATTTTCTATTGGTGAATATTATTCCTAGAAATTCACTAGTCGTATTTTAGGTTTCTCGACTTTATTTTCTATTGGTGAATATTATTCCTAGAAATTCACTAGTTAGGTTTGTCGACTTAATTTGCTATTGGTGAAGATTATTCCTAGAAATTCACTAGTCGTATTTTAGGTTTGTCGACTTTATTTTCTATTGGTGAAGATTATTCCTAGAAATCACTAGTCGTATTTTAGGTTTCTCGACTTTATTTTCTATTGGTGAAGATTATTCCTAGAAATTCACTAGTCGTTTTTTAGGTTTGTCGACTTTATTTACTATTGGTGAAGATTATTTGGAGAAATTCACTAGTCGTATTTTAGGTTTCTCGACTTTGTTTTCTATTCGTGAAGATTATTCCTAGAAATTCACTAGTCGTATTTTAGGTTTGTCGACTTTATTTTCTATTGGTAATGATTATTCCTAGAAATTCACTAGTCGTATTTTAGGTTTGTCAACTTTATTTACTATTGGTGAAGATTATTCCTAGAAATTCACTAGTCGTATTTTAGGTTTTCTTTACCAAAGAACCAAGGAATGGAACCAAACCAACAGAAAGCTCAACAGAATGAAGCTCAAAATAGTGAAGGCTGTGGGTTTTGGAAGGGAGATTATATAGGCCAGACTAATATGCTCCGTCTGGTCCTTGAAAATCCTCACAAACTTTTTATTTTCCATCTTGAATTGAATAATTTGAATACTGAATATAGAATTGCTGAATATCGAATCACTGAATAACGAATTACTGAATACAAAATGAATATTTGAATACGACTGTTCGAATAAAACTGTCCGAATACAACAGTTTGACCGCGCCACTGTTATGTACGTGACTTCTATGTCTACGTACTGACAAAGAATAACAAGCTAAGACAGTAACTGACGACTGTGTTTTATCTACAAGACTAAATACAATACTAACGAACAATAGTAATATGGCCGACGCCGAATATGTGGAGCACTAGAATAAGAAATGTAAAATAATGAGTCTATAACATTCATAAGTTAATTTAATTAGCACTGTTTCAATTTACCTATATTAATATTGAAATACAAAATTTAAAAAAAAAATAATAAATACACAAATTATCAAATAAAAATAATAACTTAATCTGGAGATTAATATTATTTAGTGAAATCCATATAAAAACGTCATCCGGTGATCTTTGCCATAAGTACCTGAAAATGATAAAAATAAATCTTTATTTTATTAAGGACTAATTAAAAAATTAATTAAAAAAGATAAAAAGTTTTAGCTTATTTTAAATTATTATTTTAAAATTATTACAACATTATTACCAAGATTTATGGCTCTTGAAGTTGAATTGGTACAAAAATAATTTTTATTCAAAAATTTTATAAATAGTATGAATAAAATAAAAATTTATAAAATTATCAATTTTGCTATTATATGAATTTAAACCGCGAATGAATTATGTGTCCGATTAATAAACATCTCAAAAGCAAATTGAACTTCTCTAAAAAAATATTTTAATTGTGATATTTTAATATTATAAGTTTATACCTAATTTTTTATAAAATGTCAGCCAATATTAAATTCATAGAATTAGAATTATAGAATTATAATTATAAAATATAGAATTCTTTTCATCATTTTTTAATGTTATACATATTATATTGTTTTAATTTTTAAAATTATATACATATAATTGCAATAAATACAATTATCTTGCGATAAATACAATATAAATTTGTTAAAAGAACTGGTGAGACACTAGCACAACATTAACGATACATGGATTAACAAAAAAGATAATAAATATAATAGCTTATAAGAAAAGCAAAGATTGCCGCAGCTAAAGCCAATGCGTCAATTATGTATATTTAAAGAAATTTTAATGAAAGAAATATTAGTAAAATTGTTTTCAAAGAATTACAAGTAAAATTGTATTAATTTAATTAATTGGTGAATTTAAGATTTTAAAGAAATTTTTTAATTATGATTTTTAAATATTTTAAAAAATAATAATTTTGTATTAATTTTATATAAGCAAATATAACTAATTCAAGTGTTTATAAAACAATATTAGTAAAAATGCAAAACTTTGCGTTATATTATCACAAGTTTTGATAAAGTTGTTCAATATAATTAAATGTATCAAAATTTATAAATAGGAATTTAATAACTAAATTATGAAATAAAATTACTTCAGTAAATTGTGCGAAGAAACCAGGGAAAACAAAAAAAACATCAAATTGAAACAAAATAAATAAAACTTTAACCTCAATAAATATAAAAAACTTGCCTGTTTTTCTATTTAAATTCATTAAATAATTAATTATTAACTCAAATACATTAAAAATAATAATGTTTCAATATTGATAAGAAGAGAAATAAAGAGAAAAAACGATAAATCTCCATTAAATTTATATTTTATATAAAGAATATTAAAACAATTAAACTTAATTTTTCATTTAAAATAAACAACAATTAATTTCTTTTCATTTTTCAAATCCACATAATTCTTCAAGCCATTTTTAGCATAAAATAACATGTACGCTTTTTTATCCTAATTAATTTTATTTAAAAAATTTTCAAAATTAATAAATATACTTTTACGGAATCGAATTTAAGATTTGTGACCCATTTGTCATCGTACAGCTGCAATACTTTTGCACTTCCAAGTTGTTTTATCGCCTAAATGAATCTATATTATTGTAAACAAATTAATATAATCAATAAATTGCAAAGAATTACATAATTATTCAGTCATATCTCTATATCGAGATCCCACGGGGCTGAATTCTTATGAGTTATTAACGCATTACGTTTTTCTTAGAGTTATGGTCTCGTGGTAATTATTTTCAAGGATATTAACGCAAGTAAAATCAACAAGGCATGTATGTATAGAAATAAAAATTATTTTCAATAGAAAAATATTTTTTCGGCTCCAGGCCTTTTTGATTTTATTCGATCCATAGAAAATCAAGCGTAACATACAGTCTGGTGCATAAGTATATGATCAAGGGTGTGTGAATTTTAATTTTGTTTCGCCTCGCTGTTAAATCGCAAAATTTTAAAACTTTTTTATTTTATATTATAGCAATTTTTGCGGGCTTTAAGATGATGATAAATTTATAGAAAAATATTTCCATTTCATAGAGTTATGATTTTTTAAACAAATTTAATCCTATTTTTGTTGGTGCAAAAGTTTACGATCAAAACTTTAGATCTTATTTTTTCCCAAAAATTAGACATCTAATATTAAAATAATTTGTTTTTATTTTAGTTTAGACATTCATAAATCAAAAATAATTTCAATTCCGGTAAAATATGCCATTGTCGGAGCAAAAAAGTGGGTCAAAATGATCGTACATTTCCAACTTTTCTCCTACATTTCCAACTTTTACTGCATCTCCAACTTTTCGAAGAAATTTTTTTGAGGTCTGTAAAAAATATATGTGATTCTCCTCTAGATTCTGCATACAATACAAAAAAATAATCCAAATCGGTCGAGATTCGACCGAGTTATGAATTTTTGAAAATCGAAAAAAACACGATTTTTTACGAAAAATGGCAAAAATATGGTGTTTTTTCGATTTTCAAAAATTCATAACTCGGTCGAATCTCGACCGATTTGGATTATTTTTTTGTATTGTATGCATAATCTAGAGGAGAATCACATATATTTTTTACAGACCTCAAAAAAATTTCTTCGAAAAGTTGGAGATGCAGTAAAAGTTGGAAATGTAGGAGAAAAGTTGGAAATGTACGATCATTTTGACCCACTTTTTTGCTCCGACAATGGCATATTTTACCGGAATTGAAATTATTTTTGATTTATGAATGTCTAAACTAAAATAAAAACAAATTATTTTAATATTAGATGTCTAATTTTTGGGAAAAAATAAGATCTAAAGTTTTGATCGTAAACTTTTGCACCAACAAAAATAGGATTAAATTTGTTTAAAAAATCATAACTCTATGAAATGGAAATATTTTTCTATAAATTTATCATCATCTTAAAGCCCGCAAAAATTGCTATAATATAAAATAAAAAAGTTTTAAAATTTTGCGATTTAACAGCGAGGCGAAACAAAATTAAAATTCACACACCCTTGATCATATACTTATGCACCAGACTGTATGTAATTCTCTGTTATAAGCTCATGAAATTACTTACAATAATTGCATAAAGAGAATAAGTTTTAATCTCTTTTGTAGCTCGAAAAGGTGATTCTGCATGTAGATATTTTCCCAAGTTTAAATCACTAGTAGGATATTCTATTTGATGGCTAAAAATAAATTTATATTAATGTTTTTCTGAGTACTTGTGTGTTCTCCTTTAGTGTTATTTTCTCTTATTAATCCCCTAATTTTTTCGACTCTTATTAGAAAATAATTTAGCTCATATTTGCTTAAAATTCTGGCCTATATCGATTTACTAGTACAAGTTTTATTTATTTTTTACTGCTTAGTCGTTGAATCTCTCTCGAGTCTTATTATAAACACATCAGGCAACCACCAGAGTTCTTTACATTGTTCATTAATGGCGTAACAATTATCACACGAAACCTTTGATTTTGCAAAATATCTATTAAGAAGTGTGTAGATGTTTTGGTTCAAATCTGACTGGAGAATTCTTAGACGTAAATCAATCTATATAATTTAAATAGAATTCCAAAATATTATAAAATTAGAAGCTTAGAGTAGAGTGTGAAAGATTTGGTATGGATTATAATAAATAACCCATGCAAAAGCTTATGCCACTGCACATTTCAGGCAGAGAAATCGATACATCTCAGAAAGAAAATGTACTTAAATTAAATCTAATATACATATATGTATTAAGGATATGTATTTGAGAAAAATTTGATCTTCGAGATAGGGTGGCATGAATTCACAATGTTGTCAAAATCACTCAAAGTACCCTATAAAATGCTTATTTTTATTTCTTTGAGTAATTCAACTCACCCTACCTAGGAGTTTAAATTTTTCAAACGTAAGAGACTAACAGTATTTTACAGTAGATTTTATGGGCTTTCAAGTGAACCTATAACAAAAATTTTAAAAAAATCCATAAGAGGTCGAAAATATTTTTTCAATTACTGTACCACGAATTTACGTTGATTTTTAGGATTTTGGATTGATGAAAAGGTTATTTATCGAATTCCTTCTTTTTGCTTTTCCATTCAATATCAATGAAAATGCTTATAAAAATTTTTTGAACTTTTTTTTCGACTTGTTTTGGAACCAAAAAAAATTTCCTTATAAGCAGTATAAACTTTTGCTTTTCCAAAAGTTGAGGTAGATAGGTTTTGATGCTTATAATTTCTGAATAAAATGTATGTATATTGGAATTTTTTTATATATTTTAGTAATACAATACTACCTTTATTAAATATAAAACCGATTTAATTTAAGTACCTCTTCTTTCTAAGGTATATTGATTTCTCTGCCTGAAATGTGCAGCGGCATAAACTTCTGGACCTTACTGTAATAACACATCCAAAATTCAAAATATTTCGAAGGACTTCAAATGTCAAAAAATATCTAAATATTTTTCGAACTTCTTTTAGTTCTGAATTTTTAAAAATTTAACTAATTACGGATTGTTCAATAATTGTCGTTTTCATTGAATTAGAGCAAATACTGGTTCCTGACATAATTGTAGTAAATATGTCACTTATTATTGACGACGCATATGCGCGTTTACTTGACATGTAGTCACTAGCGCAGACATTCATTTGATAGTTTTGTGTATAAATAATTGTGCCAGAACCAATTGGATAGAGTCCCTTAAATTTTTCAAAAATAAAAATGATATTTGACATATTTCAGTTATGCTACACCAGTATATGATCAGTAATTACTAAAGATCCTATTTATACCACCCAAACTGGAAGAATGGGTCCCAACTATGTGGAAGGGGAGTGAGAGGGCCGAAGGCACGAAGTGACCTTAACTTAAATAGGTACCAACGATGGGGAAGGGAAGAGGGACCAAACTGGAAAAATGGGAACCAACGATGGGGAAGGGGAGGGAGAGGGCCAAAGCACGAGTGACTCAGGTGACCCAAAGTGGAAGAATGGGTCCCAATGGTGGGGAGGGGGGAGGGACGAGGGCCGAAGACCTGAAGTGACCCAAAGTGGAAGAATATGCCGCAATGGTGGGGAGGGGGGAGGAGAGCCGAAGGACCGAAGTAAGTTATAACCTAAATATCCGATCACTAATAATTACCATCAAAAAGTTATTAATGTTTTATACTTATAGAATGGAAATAATTTTATATACATGGATTTTCATTGAAATAATTTTTGTGGAAAAGCTTTTTATATGGATGATAGATTAAAAATACACACAATAAATTTATTAGAAATGTAATTTATTATTTAATTTAAGTAAAAATTTAATTTTCGAAGAAATTCTTAATTATACTATAGAAATTTTTAATTTTCCTTACACGATTAGTGTCATCTGCCAATTTTATTATTAAACTAGTAAGAAAATCATGGCAGTCTTTTTCATCTTTACCATTAAAATCTTCTCTAACTAATTTTGAAAAATTTGTCTAAATTTAAATAAAATTTTCTTCTCAAAATACTCCTTATTTTAATTACCAAAATATTTGCGGTATCAATAATTTTATATTTTTTTCCATAATAACAAATAAAAAATGCACTGAGTGTTCCAGTTGATGCTCATTTTGTTCCATCCGGATGTTGTAAATTAATAAATGGTTTTAAAGTATTTTTATAATAAAGCGACGCAAATTTGGGGGTGTTGACTAGAACTTGAAGTGCAGAATTTATATAACAGCTATTCTCGGGGTTTGTCAAGCCCGTGCCACCAGTTTCCTTTATAATGGATTAAATCAAAAATTGTTAAGAACAACTCACATTTCTACTTCTAGGGGTTGAGGTATCTTCGATTTCATAATTGGAGTCATAATAATTTATCAACAAAGGAATTGGTTTATCATTTTTATCATTAGAACAATAAAAATAGTCTGTAAATAGATTTAGACAAATAATAGATATATGGGCTAAACTACAGTTTCTGTACTAGGCTCAGAATTGGACGATTTGTATGTCATGCGAAGGAGCTTGTCGAGCTGAGTTGAATGACACCAAGAACAATGAAATCTGACTTGATTTGACAAAGTTATGACCGTTTGTTTTTACACCTTACACAAGGTTTTTGCGGGAAAAAGTTTTTGACACAGCGGAGGAAGCCGGGCCTGTCGAGCGGAACGGTCGCATCGTGTAGCGAAGACCATGCCCGGCCTACCTTCCGTAGCAGCACAAAAACAGGTTTTTTGCGAAGATTCAGTTGGTCCTAACTTTGTTCATAATCATCCAATCGAGCTGATTTTAGCGTCATTCAACTCAACTCGTCGAGCCCTTTAGAATAAGCTATTATTTTAAATTCTAATTATTCACCCCAAAAATCCCCCCATAAATTGACTAATTTTAGTGCCATTCGACTCAGCTCGGTGAGCTCTTTCGATTGACATATAAATTATTCAATTTTGAGCCTGGTACGGAAACTGTAGTTAGGCCGGTATTTAAATTGAGTTTAATAAACCTAATGTAAGTTTACGATTTTTAATATAAACTAATGAATGTTACGAACTGGATGGAACACAAAGTGGAGGGAAACCCCGAAACAACAAACCATTTATAATCTTAAATAACCTTTATCGGCAATTTCATTACATCACAGCAAACTGGGGCGCCGACAATACTTGTTCCAGATTCCATACTATTTTTATCCATAGAGCCAACATTTTTAGAAGTCGCATAATAGAGATGTACATTTTTAAATTAAAAATATTTTGCTTCAATTCGGCCAAAACATTTTGGAATAAATGATTAAAAAGCATTTTCTTAAAATAATGGAAATTAATAAAAATGAAAATAAAAAAAGCAAAGAAATAAGACTTGTTAAGAAAATACCAAACTAAAAAACAACCTACAGACTATTTCTATAATTTCAGGTTCGGGACCTACAAACGTAGTGCGCGTGAAAAAACCGTTAAAATTTTGGTGTAGATTTCTTTAATTATAGTTTAAATATAAATAACCACTCTCACCAAGAAATAAAACGAAAAATAAAAAAATACCAAATTTAAGAACTTCAATAATGCAGAAAAATACAAAATTATTTCTTTATTTCTATAGCTAAAATTTATTCTATATTCTCTCGTCACAGTGTGAAAAATTGAGAATTACAAAATATCTAACCTTAAAAATGACAAGCCGGACAAAAGATGACATTTTGACAATAACCTAAAAATTAGAGTTCGAACTTTTCAAAATGCCGGGCCCGGGACCGGTTTTTCCGAATAAAACCGGTTAGCCCGGAAAACCCGGATTTTTTCAACCCAGGCCCGGACCCGGTTTTTTCTAAATTTATTAAAAACATAAAAAAGTTATCACACATACAAAGAATCGGAAAACATACAAAGGATCGATTAAAGGATAGATGAATCAAAGGATAGTTGTTCTAGAGGATAGATAGCAGTTGTGTCCGCAAGTGAAAAAAAATTTTCCGCAGCCGCAATCCGAAGTCCGCAATTTTACTTTTAAAATCCGCAGCCGCAATCCGCAAGTCAAATAAACACGCAATTTTACGCGGGATCTCAGAGGATTAAGCCCTCGATACTTCTTAATCCCATTAATTTTCTTCTTCTTTTTTACCGCGGAGGCGAAAATTTTGAGAATTTTGGAAGCACAAGGGGCCAGATTTCTTCCTTTTTCACAACGGGAGGCGAAAATTTTGAGTATTTTAGAAGGTAGGCCACCAGATTTCGTCCTTTTTTACCGCCGGAGGCGACTTCGTCAAAAAGACTCCGGGCCCGGCAAAAAATTACCGGGCCCGTGACCCGGTTTTTTTACTCAAAATCGCACCCGAGCTTGTTTTTCCGGATAAAACCGGTTAGCCCGGAAGAACCGGACTTTTTTAAAAATACAAGGTCCGGGCACCGGGCCCGGAAAAAACCGGTACGGGCCCGGCCCGGGTTCGAACTCTACTAAAAATCCGATCCCTAGACAAGATTGCTTTAGTTTTAATCAGCTTAGTTTTAATCAATTTAGTTTTTTCCCCTAGTTGTAGTGAATTGTTTACTCGAAAAATCTTCATTTTTTGCGCCGCAGGCGAAAATTTTGCGGATTTTGGAAGGCCAAGAGACCAAAAAACGAAATTTTATCCTAAAAACTACAAAAAAATACAAAAAATCCTCAAAATCTTCAAAAGACCACAAAAATCCGCAAATCCGCATTTTTAAAAATAATCCTCATCGCCCCATCAAAAAACCACATAATAAGGAAAAATCCGCAGAAATCAGAGCCCTGGTTTTAATTGTTTGGCATAGTATGTATATCGTTTTGTATGAATAAAAACTGTATTGAATCAAAAAAAATAAACTTTCATAATTTTACAAAAAATATACAGAAGTATACGATATAAATTAACAAAAAATGATTAAAGATTTTACACTTTTTGTAGTTATAATTATCAATTATTTCTCGATTAACATCACTGTATATGCAAATAATCATCCCAATATTCACTTAAAGTATTTGCTTCACAGAAAGCTTTAGTCCCAATTTCGTGAATTCTTCCACAAAATATACAAATTTTGTTCTTCACTTTTGTATGACTTTCTTTTTCTTTTTTTCGCCACCACAAAACTATTCTTGAATTAAAATAAGAAAAATAATCCAAAAATAAATTCTTTTTCCAAATTTTTTTATTCAATTTCATAAAATTGTACCTGTGTATAGTACTCGAGAACCTATTTTATTTAGAATCAACTTTGTTTTGTTACAATAAACGTTAGAAGATCGAATAATTGTGAAAGCAATTGTTGTTGAAAGCTAAAATATATACCAATTTATCTTAGTGTTATTCTTTGTATTTTCATTTATTTAATGATTTATATCAAAGTTTTTTAACAGAATTTTAATTTACTTATAATTTGAATATCTCAGGGCTCCGATTCGCATTTATGTCTTTTGAAAGTACAGTACTTACAATTTGACCTCCTACTTCTAAAATTGAAAATATACCCATTTGTAAGTATCAGGGTTGGGAGAAATCAAAAAATAAATAGCAAATGCGGAATGCGAAAGTTTATGCGCTGAAAAATGTGAAAAATGCGAAGGATGCGAAACGCAAAAATGCGAAATTAGTTAAAAATTCTATAAAATTCTGGATTTTATAAATTTTATAAAGTTTAAAATTATAAAAAATTCTATAAAATTTCGATCTATTGACCGATAAATCTATGAGCCGCAGTTCTATTCTTGAACTTGATAAAAGCTTATTAGTTAGCTCTTTGACCGCAAAATTTCGATCTATATGCCGCTGTTCTATACTTGAACTTGATAAAAGCTTATTAGTTAGCTCTTTGACCGCAAAATTTCGATCTATATGCCGCTGTTCTATTCTTGAACTTGATAAAAGCTTATTAGTTAGCTCTTTGACCGCAAAATTTCGATCTATATGCCGCTGTTCTATTCTTGAACTTGATAAAAGCTTATTAGTTAGCTCTTTGACCGCAAAATTTCGATCTATAAGCCGCTGTTCTATTCTTGAACTTGATAAAAGCTTATTAGTTAGCTCTTTGACCGCAAAATTTCGATCTATATGCCGCTGTTCTATTCTTGAACTTGATAAAAGCTTATTAGTTAGCTCTTTGACCGCAAAATTTCGATCTATAAGCCGCTGTTCTATTCTTGAACTTGATAAAAGCTTATTAGTTAGCTCTTTGACCGCAAAATTTCGATCTATATGCCGCTGTTCTATTCTTGAACTTGATAAAAGCTTATTAGTTAGCTCTTTGACCGCAAAATTTCGATCTATAAGCCGCTGTTCTATTCTTGAACTTGATAAAAGCTTATTAGTTAGCTCTTTGACCGCAAAATTTCGATCTATAAGCCGCTGTTCTATTCTTGAACTTGATAAAAGCTTATTAGTTAGCTCTTTGACCGCAAAGTTTCGATCTATGAGCCGCTGTTCTATTCTTGAACTTGATAAAAGCTTATTAGTTAGCTCTTTGACCGAGAAATTTCGATCTATATGCCGCTGTTCTATTCTTGAACTTGATAAAAGCTTATTAGTTAGCTCTTTGACCGCAAAATTTCGATCTATATGCCGCTGTTCTATTCTTGAACTTGATAAAAGCTTATTAGTTAGCTCTTTGACCGAGAAATTTCGATCTATGAGCCGCAGTTATGGCTTTGCGCCTACCTTGCCGCGCGCCTACTTGGGCGTGCCCCTCTAATTTATTATCTTATCTATGTGTATTTATTAGAATCGAAAATTTCCCAATATATATTTTAATTCATACAATAGGCATAATCAAAATGTTAAGCTCATTCAAACTCAACAACAAATATTTTTTCTCATAATTAGCAGTTCTGTCGTCTTGCATTTCTTTTGAATATATCACAATTGAATGCATTAGAAGCACAGCAATTCCAATACCTATTTGTGTTACCAATTTTAATAAAAGCCTAACAGATTTAACATTTTCAGCAATTTGAAAACGGTGGCTTAGTGAACTTTAAAAAATGTTTTTTTTAATTTAGAAAATTTGTTTTTGTTGAACCTGTAATACAATTTAATGTAGACTTGTTGCTTTTCTTTATTTACCTTTCAAATTTAAAAATAATAAAAAAAATTTTTTAAATATTTTTTACATTCAACACAACGCAGTGAACAATAAAGAAAACACTAAATGAATATAATTTCTAAATTTATTTTAAAATTGAAATTTAAAATGTAGTAATGGGGTGGAACGATAAGAATGCCCCTCATAGTCTTTTCTTTTTAAACCTTATCGCACTTCATTCATTTGATTCTTCTTACTATTATATGTATACATAGTAGCTTATTCCTTCAACACATATTAAATTAATCTACTTGTTCAGGAGTTACGTCTGAATCTTTATGACACTGGATCTTTATGACTGAATGCATAAGCACAGCAATTCTAATACCTATTTGTATTGGAATTCTTTATGACCCGGGAATTCTTTATTCTAGGATCATGTATTGGAATTCTTTATGATTTTTATGACCCTAGGTTTATTTTTTTTATGACCCTATGATTAATTTTTTGATGTTTTTTAATAAATATTTTTTAATAAATATTTATTTCATCAAATGTCACATAGGTAATTTAGGCTCTACTACCTAAAGAAAAGAAACGTGAAAAGCAGATGCCAAGATTTTTTAAGTGGATTTATTCTGATCAATTCTAATTGGCAGTCCAAATATGAGTAATTTATTCCAGGCAAAATATCTACCAAAAATTTGTAAATACAGTAAATTGCCATTATTGTCCACTAAAAATTTTCAATTTTTCTTATAATATTTTCAAAATTAACTAAAGAAAAGAAAAGCCTCCTCAAGAAAAATTCAAAATTTTCATTTTCATATTTTGTAAAATTGAAGGTAGCATACAACCTCTCCATACAAATAAACACTCCGTTTAGGCATAAAAAGGCGCAAAAGGGTGCTGGTAATGGATTAAATTGAGGGCATTTTATTATATTAGTCTTAAAATAATTAAAGTAAATATTATATTTTAAATTAATTATTGCCATTTCTTCATTAGAGGTACTCATAAATGATTGACAAAATGGAAGTATAATTCTTAATATTTGTATACAATTGTTTTAAAAATGCAAATTAAAGAATGCTAAATTTAATTAAAAAATTTAAATTTAATTTAAATAATACCGCCACAAGAGCGGAGATGTTTGTCCGTAAAAGTAACTCTTTCCTTCTCTCCTCTCATAAAGATTAAAAATGGGGGATGGACAAAACAAGGACTTAAAATCAGGGCTATTCGAAATCTAAAAATAAAATGCGAAACAGAAAAAATCGTAAGCTGCGAAACACGAAAATGCGAAATTAGCCCGGCCATGTTCCTATTTCTGAAGTTGATCTGAAATTAATTGATCTGAACCCAAATTGAAAACTGAAAATTACGTCTTTATCATATTGACTTCATTATTATATTAAATTAATCCATGACATTATTAGTCCTTGAACATTTTTTAATCTTTATCAAAAGAGTTAATGAATTGAGAAAAAATTTGCGGACAAAATTTGCGGACATGTGGCAGTATAATGCAATAGTAACAAATAAACATTAACCAACCGATATTAAATTACGCAAATTAAAATGGAAAACGTCGAACCTTTGAAGTAAATAAATAACTATTAATAAAAGAATAGATGATAATATTGAGATTAGAATGTTAATCAGATAAATGAGTGTAAGGATAAAATTCATATTTTAATTTAAAGCCCGTAGAAACTTTTTAACTTGAAATAAATATCGATATTTATTTAAGTAACAATTGTTAACAATAAAGATTTTTGGTTACCTAGCGATGAGAAGTAATAAATACCTTTATAATTTTTATTTTATTCTTTCTCAAATTGTGCCGCATTCATGGCAGATATTTAAGAATAATTGAAAAATAAAGGTAAAAATTTGAATTGGAATATATTTAGAATAGAAATTTTATATAAGATATTAATTTATTTATAGAACTATTGTATTTATCTTGAATTTACATTATAAATTATAAAATTATAAATATAGTAGATCAATTAGGGTTCAATATTCATGGGGGGGGGGGGGTTGGCCTTTTAGGCCTTACCCCACTTTAGGGTTGGCCTTTTAGCCTTTTTTGGCTTTTTAACGAGGACTGATGGAGGGATTGTTTGCTAGAGTCTGCTGTGATTGAGAAAGTGAGATATCATTTGCTTCATCTTGATTTGTTTGCTAATAGCAAATTTTTAAATTAATTTTCTATCAAAATCAAAAAAAAATTCTTTACTAAATTCATGTGATTACTCAAATATTTAAGAAGTATTGGAATTTTTTGCTGAATTGAACAAAGGTTAAAAGAGCAAACTTTAAAATACATAAATAATTTTTCGAATATTTTCAATGCAAAAATTGTTAATTAATTAAAAGCCAAATTACTCCCTTACAAAATTTATATATGCATTACATGTGTAGAAATGTTAATTGATGTAGTTTGTGATAAATTACTAATCGAGATTGAAATGAATTAAGTGAAAAACTGATATTTGTCTTTGCAGTTCTTCATTAGCACAAAATTTAATATGAACGTCATTCCGCTCGTTCTACTTAATTTCACAAATATTTCACATAAAATTTAACAATTTTTTATTTTAATCAAGGTCATTGGAACAAATTGGATGAAAATTAAATATTTTTTATCAAATTTACAGAAATACTCTCAATCTTTAGATAATTAATCAAATATTTTACAATGTTTAATGTAAATATTGGAGATGCGGCTGCAACTATGTACATATAAAAAGAGGAGAAAAAACTGTTGATTTAATGTTTTTATTTTACTAAATTTTTTTATTTTACTTAAAAAATTAATTATTATCTCAATAAATTTTTCTACATCTCGATATATATTTCTACTTTATTTTGAATTTTAGTTAACAATAGAGGCTCTTTGTCTTGGTCTTGATTCGAAGACTTTTCTGGGGTTTTTTCGGTTTTGGGGTCTAGTCTTGGCTTTGAGTCTTAGAAAATTTTCGGTCTCTCTATGTAATAGTGAAGAATCCGGGAGACACTTTAAAATTTATTTTTTTTTCTGAAAATCATTTTACATAGAATGTAACACCAATAATAGATTCTTTACTATTATCGAATTTTAAATTAATCTAATCTACATACATACATATATTTATTTGTTCTATCTATTCGAAGAAATCTTGTTTTAATCAAATTTTACTATATCTCAATAAATATATATTTTCCCTTTAATACATATCAATAAAGTCTTCAACTAAATATTATTTTAATTTATTTTATAGTTTTACTAAGAATTTTCTATACAAAATTTCATAAGAAATTTAAAATGAAATTCAATTCCTTTTTCATTCTTTTCGTCTGCGCCATAATTGTTTTGTCAGCTTATGCGGAAATAAACGAAAAATTAGCTGTTGAGGAGATGGGAGAAAATGCACAATTTGAGAAAATGGCCGTAGAGCGAACGTAAGTTATTATAATATTAATAATGTTAATGACTAAATTATATTAATTACTAAATTACTATTTTTAATATCTTTAAAGCAGGGTTTAGATCTCGAATTTTAAAAATCCGAAAAAAATTTTTAGTCTCACTCAATTATGTTTCTCCCGAATGAGTCTTTTTATCTGAAAATTTTGAGGATTTTGGAGGGCATTTAAAGAAAAAATGACAATCTATTTTAAAATTTATAAGAAAATATAATAAATACTTATAATCTTCGAAAGACCACAGAATCGCATTCTAAAAAATCCGCCTCGGCCTATCAAAAAACCATAAAATGAGGAAAAATCCGTAATATCCGAATCTGCTTTAATATAATTTTATTTACTTCAATTAATAATTAAGAAAATAATTATTTATTATTTAATATTATATATTTAATTAAAATTCAGTTCTCGTGCAAAACGTTGTTGTTGTGGCGGATGTTGTTGTGGATTTGGTTATGGGTTTGGCCCTGGATTTTATTTTGGCAAAAAATAAGGAGACATTATTAAAATGCTTATTTAATTGAAAAATATTAAATATAATTTTTAAATTCAATATTTAAATTAAATATATGATTAAATATTTAATATGTCTCAAATAAAATTGCTTATTTATTGTGTTGTAATAATCTTTTTAATTAATATAAATAAATAAAAAAACATTAAATTATTTTTTTATCGCAATGAATTGTTGATTGATTAATTAATATTGATTAAATAAATATTATCTTTTGCACATTAAATTAATTTTTAATAAATAAATTTGCCAAAAAAAATAAATTAAATAATTTTTAATTAATTATTGCCATATATTTATTTTTAATTGATGTCCACTGAAAAAGGCAACGTTGAAATTCGTTTACTATTTTTTGGTAAAGCTCGCGATATCGTCGGATTAGAAATGTTAAGAGAAGAAATACCGAGAACTATTACTGTAAAGGATCTCTACGCAATCATCTTTGAAAAGGCAAATTAATTTTTTAAAGTATTTTTTTGTTATTTTTGCCAATCTTTAAATTAATTTCAGATTTGCCCTCCTCTCTTATCTATAAAGAATTCATGTATTTTAGCTGTTGATCACAAATACTTAAGCATTTGTAATGAAGAGGAAATTATATTAAATGAAAACTCGGAAATAGCAGTTATTCCTCCAATCTCTGGTGGATAAAAATTTTATTCAAATTAGGGTATTTTTCCGTTATCTCCACATTTTCCGTTCCTTACTTCTTCTTTCAAACTGGTCAACAGCAAATAATTTTACTTAGGGATAAGCTTAGGTTGTAAAACTCCAAAATAGGGTTGAATATGTCCCTGTGTACCTAAGATATTCATAAGCAGTTTACTGCCTCTAAAATAATTAAAGCATTTTTGACTGACCATTTTGAAATGAGAAATAAGTAAAGAAAGATGGGGGGAGAACTAGTGACCGGCAAAATCATTTTTCCGGGCCTGGAAACCGGATTACCGGATTTTGGATTTTACACTCATGCCGGATCCGGCCGGATTTTTCTGGATTTATCCGGTCCAGTCCGGCGCTGGTCATTTGAGATAACTGTAAAGTATTCAAATATATATGCTAATCTCTTTAAATATTTTTTAAAATATTTATTATATTATAATTATTTAATAAATTATTTAATAAATTGTTAACTTGTTTACTAGCTTTGTTGTGAGGCCAAAAAATATAATTTTGATAATAATTTATTATAATTTTATAGGAAAAAAAACTATTTCCTTTTTTTACTTTCAAGACTTCGCTAAATTATGTATTACGTAGTTTGTGTTTATAAATATTTTTCTTTTCAATTATGATTTATTAAAATATTAAAATCTTTTTATATTTATATGCATAATTTTGAACCATTAATTAACTTTTGGTCGATGATTTTATTTAAACTTACCTATGAGGATAAGAAGCTTCTAAAAATTTTGGATATTTTTTTATTATTAAATAATTTTCGATAAGATCTCCATGAATACCTACCCAAAAATTCTAAATACTGAGATCTTTTAGAAATTACACTAACAAATGATTCGTAATAAAAATAAAAAATATTTTCAAAAAACCTAATTTTAAAAATCCAAATTAAAAAAGCGACACTAATTGTGACCCGACCTAATAGTAAATATTGGCTCTCAATATAAATTTTATAAATTGATTTTTAAATTTTTTGCATATTTCAATTAAATATTAAAGATTATTGCAAATTTATGATGTAAGCAATTTTTCTCCATTGACAATTTATGATGGTAAAATAAAAAAACAACTGGCAGTAATTTTTTGATGAATGACATAAAGTGTATAAAATAGGCTGAACTTGATACATATTTTATTATTTCTCTAAGAGTTTTAAATATTATATTAACATAATTATTTTAATTTTATTATGTAGGAGTAAGGCGGATCCTAAAGGGATGTCCGAGGACTTGGTGGGGTATCATTGAGATCCGAGGATTTGGACTGATATAGGAGATATCTGTTGATGTAAATATATCTCTTTATCACTCAAATCACCCCATATCCCTTTTAATTCACAAAATCCCTCCTAATCCTCAATTTACCTCTAAATCCCTGTTATTCATATTAAACACGTATCACTCTTAACCGGTTAGAATAATTTTACATCCTTAATATTCCTTTAAATCCACCGTATTCTTCTCGATCCATCGGTGTAACGCATTTGTATACTGATATTCAATTTAATCTCTCTTACGTCTTTTTAAACTTATTGATCTATAGGAACTCAACTTTGACATGCTTTAAGGACAATGGCAAGAACAATTAAATATTTTATAGGGCGATTATTTTAGAGGAAATGTGATAATCAAAAGTTTCAAAAAATTATTTGCCCGTTTATTTAATATTGAATCAATTTACCAATATCCCAAAAGATTATTTCAAATAATTATAAATCATTATATTAAAATCTTTAATAAAGACACAGATATACTTAAATAACTCGCTTATTTTCGATACAAAATGCAAAACAACTCCATTTACTTCTTAAGCATGATGATTTTGTTGTTCATCGTTATTTCGGTTACAATAGCTGAAGATGAGCCCAGTATCTTAACGAAACGCGATGCATTCAAAATGTATTTTTTGCAATTTTATAAATTTTTCAATTATTTATTTTTAGGGTGTTACGTGCAAAACGTTGTTGTTTCGGATGCTACGGTTGCGGATATGGTGGATTTGGCGGATTTCCAGGATTTGGTGGACTTGGAATTGGTTTAGGAATAGGTGCTGGTATTGGGTTATTTGGTAGATAAATGAATTGAGTATATTTGAAGAACAAATTTTATCAGAAAAATATTTTTTAGTTTACTCTATATATATTTTATTTAAATTTTATGGTTATATTTTTCATTATTCAGATAAATTCTAACTGAGTTTTTAAGTTCTAACTGAGTTACAGTACCAAATTTTGAAAAAATTTGCTCATTTTTTCTCAGTTTTTGGAGATAAAGTATCAACCCGGCTCAACGAGCTGATTCGTATGTACCAGGGATGTCACGGGTCAAGAAAAAAGTCGGGTCGGATTTCGGGTCGGGTTTTGAAAATTTTCCTCGGGTCGGGTTTCGGGTTTCGGGTCGAAAAAAAGTCCGGGTTTCGGGTCTCGGGTCGGGTTTCGGGTCGGGTTTTCGAAAATTTCTCGGGTCGGGTTTCGGGTTTCGGGTCGAAAAAAAGTCCGGGTTTCGGGTTTCGGGTAACGGGTTTCGGGTAACCCGTGACATCCCTGGTATGTACAAATTATAACTCATTCGTAAGGCTTAGAGTGTTGTAAATCCTGAAACAAAGAACTATAGATTTTTATTCACAATGAAAAAGGTTATAAGAAACAGAAAACCCGGTACATATATATTTTAATTACGTTTTGTTATATTAATCGACGGGAAAATTTCATGAACAATGGTCCTATAATTCATATGAAATGATGCATCAATGCCATCAATGAGTGCATTTTCCATACTATACCAATCCTTTCTCATACTCATTGGCAGAATTATCTTAAATACATAGAATTTGTATTATCTGCATTTTTAGAAAAGAAATATTCCAAATTTCAGTAGAATATAAATGGATAATAGATAGTTCGGTTCGTATACCCCCTCCTTGTTCCTTTCTAAAGTATTAAAAAATGGTCGATCAGTCTTATTTTATAGAACTTGATGAGCTGAGTCGAATAACTCTGTCAGATCTTATTTAATTACGTTTACGTTGATTTTGATGTAATTTGAATCAACTCGCCAAGCTCTTTCGAATGATGATTAATCAAATTTTTAGTCCAAAAATTAGCTTGACTCCTCCCTGTAGTTTTTCAGTTTTCGGGGGTCTGTATCTCGGCCCAAAGTTAAGAGTGTTGATTTTGGTGTCATTCGACTCAGCACAACGATTTCTATAACTTAAGACTGACTGACCATTTTTAATACATTTAGGAAGGAAAAAGGAGGTATACGAACCGAAATATTACCTATAAATGTTAACCCCGAATTAGGAAAAGAAAAATAAATAATGTATACTGTAGTTAAATAGTACTTTTAAATATTATTTTAATTTTATAATCTAGAATTACCTTTTTTATATTAGAGGCCCTTGCCGCAAACATTTTAACACGTAGATTTTCGACTTCTAACAAATACCCACCAAGATACAGGTCACAAATTACAGCAGTATCTGAAAATATATTTTATTATATTTTATATAAATCGAACATCAAAGTAAGAGAATTCATTAAAGAATCTTAGAACTTAAATCCCGAATTAGGAAATAATAAAATTGTTAATTCTAAATTATAAAGATATATAGAATTATACCTCTAGGAGGTGCTGTATTTGTCAATTTGCTGATTATGGCGGTAACCATACCGCACATAGCACCATCCCTTTCTTTGGTAATTGGTTCAGGCTAAAAAATATATAAATTAATATGTATATAAAAAATTTAATTTTACAATTTTAAATACTTACTGGAGTAAAATTTAATGTTATTTTGCCTTCAAACTCATAAATAGTCCCTCTTAAGAGTTTTTCGACATATATTTTTGATATTGTTTCCTTCTCATTATAAATTCTATTAACTTCTTTATCTTCTGAATGAGTTTTGCTTGTATTAGCAATTACGTATTCCATCCGGCTGCATTGTTGCTTTTCTTCTATATTTTATTTATCAAAATTAAATAAAAATACAGCCCGTACTGAAACTAACGCCTACCATCTTTATCTATTTATTGTTTCCCAGTCTTTAGGATTTTCAAAAGCTCTAAAAAGCGAGACCAAAAAAAACCGAAAAACCCAAAAGCTTTAGAAAAGACTCAAACCCAAGAGTTTTGGACAACTCTAGAAAACTTACTGGTGAAGCTAACAAGCACCGGAAATCGGCCAACTTCCACACCTCCTTTACCATAACTGATTGTGTCCACACATGAGTCTTTATCAGGCATTAACGGATCATCCTAGAGCAAATAATAAATAGAATTATGTACTACTTTATATGTATGTTACATCTTTTGTGTAAAACCTATGTTAATTCGTATAAAATCTGACAAACATTGACCCAGTGAGACGCTTGCCTCAGGGATGGAGGATATCAGGAGATTTGGAGAATTCGATGCTCCACCCTTGTATTAAATGAATTACACTTAACCCTAACAATTCAACGACTCACCCATAAAACTTTAGAACAAAATTCAAAGAGAACTTTGATTTATAAAAAATATAAAATTTTTAGAAATTAACACAATCTGGAAATTACTAATTATAAAAAGCCTAAATATCTAACATAAATTACACTATACTCTAGGTCCAAGTAATATTACAATTTTTAAACTTTATCAAAAATTTTACATTATCACAAGTTAACAAAACATAAGTTCCAATAACAATATTAATTGCAAAACCCCAAAAGCAATGAGTCATTTTTTTAGTTTTAAATATTTTAAAAAAATTTGAATAGTTCAAAAATCTAAAAAATTATTCAACAATGAAAGGGTCGTGTGATTTTCAATGAATATTTGCACTACCAATTTAGTATTCAGCGATGAGCTGAAGACCTATTGACCCCGAAGACTTACACCCTCAATACCGAATTACCCTGAAGACCAACTTTTTGATCAACACAGATTTTTTTTATGTATTTTTTCCTTTACAAGTTTAATCGGGGGATTAAAAAGGACAAAGGGGGAAGTAGAAGGATTAAAAGTTATACGGTAAATTTGGAGGGATTAAATAAGATAAAGAGAGATTATGCGGGATTACTAATAACTGATAAAAAAATGTGTGTTGTTCAAAATGTTGTAGGTCTTCAGGGTAAACGGAATTGAGGGTGTAGGTCTTCAGGGTCAATAGGTTTCGGGGTGTAGGTTTCAGAGTGTAGGTTTTGCGGTGTAGGTCTTAAGGGTTGACCCCTGCTTTCCTATCCTTAAACGAATTTGAAATAGAGGACTATCTTTCTAAATATAAAATTTATCTGAGAATTTTGAAAGCTACATATAAAAACTATGCCAAATAACTAAAAAGAAAATTCTTAATATAAATTAAAAAATGTTTAGAATTAAAATTAACTTTTGCTTTTTGAAAATAAAAAATAAAAATCATTACATTAGTATTTAAAAATAAAATTTCTGAAAATTAGTAAAATAATAAATTTTCGCTTTAAAAATGACTAATTTAAAGTAAATATTTTTAAACTGATGTGATCATTATATATTCCCAACAAAATATCTAATTTACTTCATTGCTATAATTTTGATAAAATGATGAATCATTTTATGAATTATTTTATTAGCCAGTTTTTATAAAAGTAAACCCTGTACAAATTAGGTATTTTTATCGTTGACTTTTTATTTGTAAATTATAGTGTAAATTATTCATAAACTGTTTGAAAAAATAAAAAAATATCTATCAAAAATTCTGATGATTCATACATTTTTAATTTGTATAAAGTTATACCTTTAATTTGTATAAATCCTTAATTTTTATGGTTACACCATAAAGATTGTCCTTGTAAATTTAAATATTAAATATAAATTTATTAATTTTCAATTCAAAAATTTTCCTCATCTAATTCACTCAAGGAAAAACACCTTTAATAAAATTGTTAGTTCCAATCCAAATTTCTTGTAATAAGAATTCTGGTGATTTACTTAATTTTATTTTAAGGAATTGACCTCTAAAAAATTTTTTTCTATTTTTATCCTATTCCTAATTATTATTCCTTCTCTCAATTTTTCGTTTTCTCTCCAAAATTTTTATTGTACAAATTCTCTTCACATTCAAATGGCCTTTGCCAAGTGTGGGCACATTGAATAAATAACAGATGTGCGCGCATCTATTCGGCCATTAATCTCCTAACAAAATATCCGTTCTCTCTCTCAATTTTCATACCCTCAATTTTCTTCACCGTCATTTTCTGCCATTCTCTCTTTTCAAAATCAGCAGGCAGAAAGACAAATCCCGCTCTCCCTCTTCAATCAATCCCCCTCATTTTGACCATCTGCTTTTGTAGGGGATATATTAGAAATGAGAGGAAATTGAATTATTATTCAAGAATACTTCCTCCACAAAAAGCAATGGCGCACCGGCCTTTTTTTACCCTCCTCTCCATGTCTTCCATCAATTTTTGTGGACGTGAACAATAACAAAACCATTTTTAAAATGGATAAATTTTGTATCACTTTTCACAAATAATTTATTTTTATTCTCATTCTAAAATAACAAATCTGAAATTAGGCAGATTATTCCCTTCCTATTAATTACCCCCTTTAGCGAGAGAAAAATAATTATAAAGAACAATTATTTGAGCAAATACGGTAGTTAATATTGTTAATTAAAGGGAGAATGTTTGATCTATTGGGGTGCAATAATTTTTTTACTTTTACTTTTTTTAAATTTTTTACTCAGCAATAAGTTTATTTTGCCTTTCTCAGGTGTTTCACAACAATTAAAGAAAAATAATTTTCTTTAATAAAATATTTTGGCAAAAATTGAAATAATCAAAGGATTTTTAATTTTGCTTTAATTATTATTTATATTTATCTTTTTCTTTAAGTTTAATAGACTTTAAGCTTTAAATGCTTATTATATCTACATTAATTTCATATCAACAATTTCTATTTATCAAATTATTTTTAAAAATATCTATATTTGAATCACCCCCTCCCCCCCCCCTTCACTCACTTATCACATCCCTTTCCCAATAATTATTCAAAATAAATAAAGGAAATGGTAAGGGCAATCTTCGCCAAAATTAAATTTTATTTTAAAAATTGTAAATTATTTTATCAGAATTACGTATTAAACAATAAATTAATTTCTTTTTAAATTTAAATAATTTAGTTTAAAATTAATTATAGAGAATTGCTTGAATTTTTATTTTTAAAGAAAGTCAAAATATTTTTATTTTTCATTTAAAAATAAATTCCTTTAAAGATTTCCTCTCATTTTCTTGTTTTTATACTCTGATTAATATTAATTAATTAAATATTTCTAAGAAATTAAAAAAATTTTCAGATTAAAATAATGTCTGCAGCAGAGCTGCACGAAAATTTTCGTTTCGTTTCGTTTTTCGTGACTTTCGTGGATTTTTTCATGACTTTCGTTTCGTTTCGTTTCGTTTGAAAATTTATTTTCCTTTTTCTTTCGTTTCGTGTTTCGTTGAAAAGTATTTTCGTTTCGTTTTCGTTTCGTAGACTACATTTTTGGACGAAAAAAGTACGAAAAAATCGCTATTTTTACTCATTTTTTATCGTATTTTTAAGACAAGAATTGAAATTTTTTCTCCTCAGAGACTAGAGTGTTTTCTCCCCAGAGACACTGATCGCCACCTAAATCGCTTAATAACGTCCATACAGCTCCTCTTAATTCCTACATTGGCCCTATCTATATCTTTATTACCTCATAAATCGTGAATAGCTGATGTTTTGCAAGGATCAAGGAGGATATCAAGGGATTTGAAGCAATATCACAAGATTTATAGACAAATATTTGAATCCGATCAAATATTTGATGCATTTAGACATGTACAACCTCGAAAAACTTCTTATCTATCATTAAAATTTAAAGATTTATAATTTAACTTTTTTCGTTTCGTTTTCGTTTCGTAAAAATGAAATTTATTTTTTCGTTTCGTTTTCGTTTCGTACATTGATGATTTTATTTTTTTCGTTTTCGTTTCGTTGAGGGCAAAATTTTATTTTCGTGCAGCTCTGGTCTGCAGAGTCAAAATATTTTTATTACCTTATGTTCGTTTTGATTAAAATTTTACAAATATTTTATTTTTTAAGTATTTTTTAAAAGTCATTTAAATAAAAAAATACATAAAAAAAATACATAAAACTTCGTTCTTTTTTATTTTCCACTTATTATCAATGAAAATGTTTGCACGAATTTTTGTAGAATTTTTCAATCATTCCTTATGTGTTTTCTGAAGGTGAACTTATAGTTATGTGGAGGGTGTTTTTGAAAAAATTGAATAAAAAATTTTTAAATGAAAATTTTTCTGAGTTCTCTGGTTTATATGAATTATCACCTGCTTTAATTAATATAAAATAAAAATTAGCCCGATTGATTCGGTATTCGTCAAGAAATTCGAAAATTTAGGGTGAACTTATAGTTATGTGGAGCAGTGTATATTAATGGCACAACAAAAAAATAAATTAGCAGCTCCTTTTATTTTTTATAGTACTAAACCAAGCATTGTTTAGTTGTTTGGCATGGAGAGATTTTGGGAAAATTTTTTAACCCATGTCCTTTAAATTATTAAAAATTAATTTTGAAACTTTGAAAAGATAAGAAGCCAGATTCCAGGCATCTATCGTTTCCAAGGCTCTATTTCCAACAGGTCCGAGGTCTCGGCGAGGCCTCGACCTCGTGCAACATTAGTTAAAACTATTACCCAAATTATTAGAGCATATAATAATTACTTTTGGTAATAATATAATTACTTTGTGTAGTAATTATTTGAGCTGATAAGCTTTTAATAATTTCTTTTAAATCGTTTTTTCCCTTTTTTAACTCAAATTTTTTATTATTTATCAATGTGTTTCCTAAATTTGGTCTGAGTCGGGAGCCAGGGTTGAATTTTGTGTCCGTTTTAATAATTATTTAAGAAATTAATTAAAAATAATAAATAAAAAATTTAAACTATTGGTTGAAAGTAAACTTTTTTCAAATTATTGCCCTTTATTTGAAAGTTATATTCCTTTTCAGTTGACCTTGAAGCACGCGCAACGATTGTTTCAAGTTACTAGTTATATTGTTTTTTATACACTTTTTCTCGTATTTCAAAAATTATTAATTACAAATTAGGAAGAATGTTTTTATTTAAATATAATATAATAATATGCTCTGCTTATTTTTTTATAAATAGAGCCAGGATTTTTATGCAAATGCCTGTTTCTTCCTAGATAGGCTTAATACTGAAACGTCAAATCTATTATTATTTTGATGAATGACATTCGAAATACTTTTATCGTTGCCTAATTGTTTATTTTAATGCATATTTTTACTAAAGTTTTCGCATATTAGCCGAATAATTTTTAGAAATAAAAGTAGTTATTTTCCGCTATTAAAATTTCCGCCACTGTACATAGCGCCTATATTAAATCTTATCGTGTCTAAAAATCCTAGCCTTAGTCATAGATTGTAAAGCATATAGCTATTTAATTCCTAAGACTATGCAGTAGGCGGCGGTGTAATGGATAACACATCAGTCCGGTCTACTGAAGATGCTGGTTCGCTCCCAGCCGCCGAATAACCTTTTGTAGCTAAAGGAGAAAAAAAATTTTTGTAGCTAAAGGAGAGAAATAGCTATAGCCCAGCTGCTTTACTATAGCTAGTTAAAGCGATTTAATAAATTACAGAAATAATTTGATTATTTTAGTGATTATTTTAAAACTATAATTAGAAATTAAATTTAAAAAATATTTATTAAATGTCAACATTAACATACTATTCAATATTAAATAAATATATAGAACAAGAATCAACAGAAATTATTAAAGATATATTACCAAATATTTCTTCAATTTTAAATTATTTAATTAATGAAAGTGAAACCCCGGAAATTTTTAATAAATGTATTGGAACAGATTTAAAATTGACTAAATCTTTATTAAATATTTTAAAAAATGAAGATCAAAAATTTTTAATTAATTTTTATAATGCATTAATTAATTGCGGGAATTTATTTTGTTTTTGTAAATTTCTTCAGACACATTTAGTTGATATGATAAGGTAATAAATACAAATAATAATAATTAGGGATAGGATTTTTAGGTTGTAAAGACCTTAAAATGGTACCTAAATAAGTTGTAAAAAATGCTAAATTAGGAGAAAACTTAGTGAAATAGATTGCAAAAATACAGGGTGACCTAAAAAGTTTAGGACAAACTATTCATGCCATAACTTTATTCATACTAAAGTTAATGAGATCAAATAAAGCTTATATGAAAGAGAACTAAATAAGGAACAAAAATAATCAAGAATTTCTGAAGTATCTAACATTTACTTGGATACAGAGCCGAAGATACAGATTCTTTTGACACAACGAAAATGTTATTATTTAAGGTTTTTATTGGATTTGAACAAATTTTAACGTCTAACATTTTAACTATTACATGAAATGATAAGTTATACCTTAAAAATCCGATCTCTAATAATAATTTTAAATTAAAAAAATAAAGAACACTTTCTATAAAAAACTTTTACGATTTTTAAAAATATTTTACAGATTTGAAAGGTTATTTAAATTAAATGCTTCATTATCTCATCCTGTAAAAATTACTCTGCCTCCATTTGAAAATCAAGTATTTAATTATACTTTTGAAATTTAAATATACTTTATTCTAGATTAATTTAGAAATTAAAATAGAATTTGTAAAGAAGCATTTTAAATTAATAAATTTAAATTTATCGGATGTTTCTACAATTTTAGATCAATTAAATATTTGGAGAATTTTTAGAAATTTAAATTTAAATAATTTTGAAATGAATGAAAATGAATTTTTAATTAAAATATTAACTTCAAAATATCAGCCAAGTCATGCATATGACTGCTTTTGTTTAACACTTTTATTAACAAAACAATTTAAAATGTTTAGGTAAAATAATAATTAATTTTTTAAAAATAATTTTGGTAAAATTTAAGTTTGTATGACGCATTTTTTCTCATTTTTTCTCCCTAGAATACCGAGGAAGTGCTTTATCAACATTTTTGAGATTTGCCAGCATGTAATTTAGTGTCCTAAATCCGAATATGTGTTCAATTCGGATTATTCAGATAAATTTGAACACATATTCGGGTTTAGAACACTTAATTATATGTATGTTGGCAAACCTCAAAAATATTGAAAAAGCACTTCTTCCTCAGTATTCTAGTGAGAAAAAATGCGTTATACAAACATAAATTTACATAATTTTATTATAATTTTAAAGTATTTTTTATGAATTATCCAATTTAAAATGGATTGAAAAATGTTGGAGAATGGTATTACATAAAACTATACATTATAATGAAGAAATAAATAAAAATATTAAAGAAATACCTAAGGAGCTATTATTTAATAATTTATTTAAAGTTGAGAATGTTGACTCAGCCTCTAATACTGATATAATAAATTATTATAGAACTCATAAAAATGAAGTAATATATTTTTAAATAATTATATTATTAAGTAAATTTCTGAGACAAGATATGACTGTAGTATAAACTAAAACCCCTTTATACACCCAAACAACCTTTATGCTTCCAATAAAAAGTTCATACGTCCTAACAAATTTTTATACGTCCAATCACATTTATTAAGTACCCGGTTCTATCTCTTAAAACCTACTATGGTCAGGTGAATGAGGCATCATAACTCTGGGTGAGTAGAGATTTTTATTTACATGGATTTTATGGTAATTTAGTGTAGAATCGGGTACTTAAAGAATGTGATTGGACGCATAAACTTTCATTTGACGCATAAAAATTTGTGTGGACTTATAAACTTTTTATTAGACTTATAAAGGTTGATTGAACGTATAAAGGTGCGATTGGACGCCTACCCTTCTACATATACAAACAATTATTAATTTTAAAAAATATATTTAGATTTATCAAAATTTTTCCACACCAAGAGGACTGGCTCTAATTATAAATAATTACAAATTTATAAATAAACAGAATCGGGAAGGTACACAAGTTGATGAATTTAGTTTATGTAATCTTTTTAAACAACTTGGGTATAAAATAATTTGTGAAAGGGATTTAACTGCCCAGGTAATTGTAAAGATAAATTGAGGTGCTTCCGGCCCTCTTGCTTTTTGCCATAACTTTCATCAAAGTCAATGAAAATTGCTAATTAATTTTTATTTTTTGAAAGATAGCTTGGGAACTAGATGCTAAATTTCACATTTTTAGGCGAAATTTTCGAAAATCTAATTATGAACTATCTAATGCTGCTCGTCAGACGAGTCGAATGGACAAAGATTAGTAATATCGGATGACATTGGCAAAGTTATATGAAGTAGAAATGTAAACTTTGTCGTGATAAAATATTTTTTGAAGCGCTTAGATGCTCGGATGTGTATATCTTTACAATCGGTGAACCAAATTTCTATTATTTATTACCAAAAATTTTCTTAAAGTGTTGGGAATGAAATAAAATTTGAATTATCAATTTTCATTGCCTTTGAAGAAAGTTATGGCAAAAACAAGGGTAGAAATTTGAGCACTGTATATAATTTTAGCAAATGTGGATTACAATTCGAAAATTTGCTGAAAGAGAGGAGCATTTACAATGTGATAGTGCTATTGTGGTATTTTCTATATTAAAAATATAAATATTTTTTAGTGCATAAATTAATAATTTAAAATAAAAAATGGTACACAATACATCGGCTGACGCCCCCCTTTCTTTCTGTTCTATTTTTACCATTTTTTAAATTTTTTATTAAAAATTATAAAGGAATGGTACTAAATTCTAAGAAATCTGACATGAATCAACATAGTTTTGACCATTTATTTTAATATTGTGCTAAATAATATTGTTCAGAATCGCCAAATCTAACAGAACATGATATCATTCTATCCAGTTCATCTCTTTCGAATGACCTCTTTCGAATGATATATGAATTATATGTATATCAGACAAAAAAGCTAAAAATGGTCAGGAAGACAGGAAAAAAAGGGGGGGTATGACGAAGTATTACCCAAAAATGCAAAAAAATATTTTTTAAATTTAAAAGGTTGTACTGAGCCACGGTGTGTATGACCATTTATTAGGAGTTGATGAAATGCCTGTCAACTTCCATTCTTTTGTATCGTGTCTAAACTCAAAAAATGCACCAAAATTAATAGGAAAACCAAAAATATTTATAGTCCAGGCTTGTAGAGGAGGTTTTTAAATTAATTAATTTAAAAAAGAAAAAAATAATTTTTAAGAGAATTTTGATGCTGGTGTAGAATATACAATTGAATCAGAGGAGGGTGTAGATGGTCCATCATTTCCTCCATTATTCTCAATTTTTTCTAAATATATTAAACCTAATAATAACAATAATCCATTAAATGCTTCCTCAATATTTCAAAATGCACCATCACCAAATTCTCAAAATTATTTTAATGAAAGTCAAGGTAAAAAGACAACATAAGAATTAGTAATACTTATCGGTTATACGCCCACAAACTGAGTGCCATCAGACATTGATTGGCTATAACTTTTTTGGGCTTGATACAATTCAAATAAATCTTATATCATTCGAAAGCACTCGATAAGCGGTACATTTTTTCTATAGCATAGATCAAGTATGATCACTTATTTAAAAGTTATAACACAATAAGTCCAGTTATTTGGTGTTTTTCACATTTATCGGGTTATAACATTTAAACAGGTGATCAGACTTGATCCATTATGTTAGAAAAAGATTCTTCGTTTCGAGGGTTTTTGAATAAAATAAGATTTTTTTGAATTGGATCAAGAAACAAAAAGTTAAAGCCGATCAAATTCGGCTGGCACTCAGTTTGTGGACGTATAACCGATAAGTACCAATTATTTATATATTTTTCTAAAGGCAATAGATCACAAAGAAGACTAAAAATAGAAAAAGTGCCAACATTTGCAGATATTTTGATAGCTTCTGCTACAACTTCATACAACGTTTCTTGGCGTAATTCTGCTACTGGGACTTGGTATGGATTGATAAATTTTTGGTATTAATTTAGTTGAATTGAGGGATTTTGGTATTTCTCGTCACCTCCCCTACATTAATGGTCAAAATGCCACAATAGGATAATAAAAGTTGTGGATCGAACGGTACCACTCTATTAACCGAAGATGCCTGTAGAACTAAATATATGTCGTCGAAAATCGAAAATCATATGTAGGAGTAAAAAAAATACCGGCCCCTAAATATTAAAATACCACTGAGGCAATCTTTGATGTTAAAAAGGTTTACAGAAATAATGGCTCATTCGAATAAATAGTATCTCTTTCCTCCTCTAAAATAATTTATAACGGATTTATTTTAAAGCTAAAATTAATTATTTAATTATCATTAATTTCAAAGGTTTATTCAAACATTATGTGAAGTATTTAGTAAAAGAGCAAAAAATGATGATATTTTAAAAATGTTAACTTATGTTAAAAGTGAGGTTGCCAAAAAAGAGTCAAATTCTGGTGGAAAATACAAACAAGTATTTTTTTGGATTAATTTAAAAATATTTTTTGTTTAAAGGTACCAGAAACTCTATCAACCCTTTGTAAAAATTTTTACTTCTTTCCGGGAGTGACAAATAAAGAAATTTAATTTTGAGTAGAAATTAATTTATTTTACAAAAATTGTTGAGAATTTTTTAGGGAATTCTTTTTTAAATTTTTTCAATTTTTTTGTATAAACTAAGTTTAAAAATGGCTTTTTATTTATTCATTTATTTTATTTTTTATCTTTACTTTTTTGAATAAAGTTTATTTTTATTGATGATGATTTAAAGGGTTCTTCGCGATATTCTTATTAAATTTTTTGGTTATCCGAAGAATTTGTTGAAACCGACAACCCTGCTTAAAATGTAATTTTTTTAAAAGTTGTTAGCAAAATTTTTCAAGTTCCGGTTCCGGTTCGGTCAAAAAAAGTAACCTTATATCAGATTGGATGGGCTTATATTAGTGAGGCTTATATTTTTTAATGAGTCTCCTCTGTTGATTTTTCAATGGTTCTTGATGCCAAATCAACGATTCTTGTTGGTATTTTTTGAAATTTTTTTTTTCATTTTGAAAATTTTAATAATTTTACCCAACAACGGTCTGCAGATGTCAGTCCGCAACCGTACATGTCTCTGCAGATGTCAGTCGCACTACAGATATAATCTCTCTAAAATAGAATGTAGAGGTTCATGTTCTTCTTATTTTTTTCTGAACGTGATATAAACTTAGAAAAAATTTGCAAACAATGTTTATAAACAAATTTTATTTTTTAACAACATTTTTTAAATTTAAAATCAATTTTTTAATTGCAAGGCATTACTTCCGTTTATTCGATTCGCATTGTTTAAGAAAATTTAAAAATCAATGGCACATGCTTCTTACTGCCAGCTAATTATTAAATTTTATTTCCTCTTTTTTTCTTTATTAAAAGAAAAATTTAAAATTAATTTTTAATTTAAAAATTCTATTTGTAAATTAATTAAATTAAATTCTTTTAAATAATTTTATATAAATATTTCAACAAAATAGTTTTTATTATACATATTAATGTATATATTTATTGGACTTTACAGAGGCATCCCGTCCTTTAATCACGGGGTTTGAGCGATAAACAGGATAAACAGGACTATCGTGATTCTGAGATTTAATTAATCCCGTTAAATCCTTCCCGTTCGATTATTTGAAACTTTCACATTAAGGAATCCCAGTAATAATTCCCCTCCCTCGAATAATTCCCCCTCTCGATTAATTCCCCATGCTAGAGTTTGGTTGAAATAATAATTCCCCACTCCCAAATAACATACTGCACGTCAAATGCCAAAATTCGAATAAGGGTTGAAAAAATAATTCCCCAGGGGAATTAATCGAGAAAATACGGTAATTAGGATTGGAGATCCAGACAGTCAGCATTTAAATCGCATATATAAATATTAAACAGAGTTTTAAAATCAACTGAAAGTTAACACACTAAACAATATCTCAGGAAGTCGCAAGATCGGCCGCTGCTCGGGGCTAAACTTTTATCCCCCACTTACTTTATATATTAATTTAAAAATTTTAGATAGAAAATAACATTTTTCGATGAATATTTTTATATTTTTATTAATTTATTTCTGCATATCCACTCTTAATACTACTCGTGTTATTGATGATAAAAATAATTTGAACCAAACATCCTCCATCAATAAATTTTATACAAATTTAAAGAAAGGAACCTCATGTAAAAGCACAGTAAGGATAACACCTTCGATTAAATATTTAAGTGAAATTAAATCATTCGAAAGAAAAACTCGCCATAAAAATGAAAGACAATCAACTCAACGATCAACTTTAAAAAATGTGATAAATAATTTAAAAAAAGATCAAATGAGCCCAAAGGAAAACATAATGAAAAAAGCTGATGATCCGCGAACAAATTTACCAAAAACAGTTTTTAAAAAACAGATTATTCCATGTGGTTTGTTAATTATATAAATTATAGTTTTAAAAAATTAAATTCTAAACTTTAGTAAGAAAAGGTGTATACACAACTTTAATTAAGGAATAAATTTTTTGGTTGTCAACCAACATTTATTAAAAACCCTGATTTTCTATTTTCAATGGGTCTCTTTGGGTGGGCTTATACACTCTGTTTCAAAAGTTTTAGTAGGGTTTGTTAGTAAAAATATTTGAAAAGTACAGGGTGACCCAAAAGAAACCGGGCATGCTACTTAATGCTTAATCAAAAAATCTTTAATTTTACTATATATGATAGAGAAATGTTTACAAAATAAACTTGGAATTATTTAAAATGATAAGAACAAAAAAGATTATAAAGGATAGAGGAATGCCCGGTTTCGTTTGGGTCACTCTGTAGTGCCGATATAGGTAATTATAGAAGCATCAAGTTTCTTTCGATACAAGATACTGAGGCTTTCGAGCATTAATATTAAACAATTTTAGCTTTTTCACAAGAGGAAATAAAAAAAATATTTACTGAAATTAAAAAAGAAGATAAAAATATCTCTCAATATTCGGATATTTCATTCAGTATTTTATGCAATACAGAAACAAAGTCTAACAAATTTGTTGGCTTAGTTTATGATTTATTCGGAAACGAACCCGAAAAAAATAACTTAACAAATATATTAGTAAATTTAAACAAAAACTTGAAGGAAAATAATTTGGAAGAGGTTAATGAAAAAGAACAAATTAAAAAATTATTAGATCTATTTACAAAATATAAAGACGCTGATATTAGAAAAGCAAATGACGAGTTTAACAAAGTTCTTGATAATTTGGAATTTAATTTTAGGGTAAATATTTTATTAAAAAATAACGTGTATTGGACTACTCGTTTAGTCATAAACGCGGCTTTTTTTCATAGAAATTTTTCTATATAAATAGAAATTTTGGCTTTTTAGTCGCCTAAAACATAAAATATTTTTGCAAATTCTAACAAATTAGTTTTAAAAAAAAATCAAAATTGGTTTCAACTTGCGAAAATTGAATTTCTTTATGCTTTAAAATAGAATGGGACTGTTTTGCAGAATCTGTGGATGTTTCCACAGATTCTGAGGAATCCTTTTTCCGCAGAATCTGTGGTATAATTGAAACAGAATTTCTGTGGTTCTGTGGTCTGTGCACAGACCAAAGACCGCAGAATCTGTGGACAATTGAAATAGGGCCCTGAAAGACAATTTTGTCTTCTTCTCCTTATTATCTTTATCCATTTTTGGAGCAGATTGTTGTGACATTTTTCTGTCAATAGTCATGTCTCTTGTTAAAATAGGACCCATGGATCCAGACAAAAATGATCCTTCATTTTTCTTTAACTCAAGGTCTAGAATCTAGTTAAGGTCCTCACTTAAACTAAATGTCAAGGTTCTTAAAATTTTCGATCGCTAATTTTTAGGAAGACGAAGATTTAAAAACTGTCATAAAATTTTTACGAATCCTTCAATTTTGTGCTACAATAAAACACTCATTTGAAGAAAAAGTACAAAAAATATTATATCCATTTTGTGTTTATTATGTTTTGGCAAAGTCAAAATATGTTTTAAATTCAGCTGGACAAGAATTCAAATTTGGGACATTTGGAATTAAAATAAACGAGAATATACATGAGGATGAAAATGATATTAAATTAGAAGATTGGCTAGTTGAAGAAAAGTCTGAAGAGAAGAAAGAAAAGCCCAAATGGAAACCAAATCCAAAATTTGAAGTGATTAAAGAAGAAACGGAAATGAGAAAATATAAAATTTTCAAACTTTAAAAATAAACAAAAAGTAAAAAAACAAAAAAGAACAATGAATTTTAAAAGTTTGGAAATATTTTTAAATTATTTTCTTCATTATTTTAAATTTATTTTTTCAATTTGTTTTTATTTTTAATTCATTTTTCTTCCTTTTTTATTTTCTATTTAATTTATTATGTATGTAACCCATTATTTAAAAAGTATTGTCACCCTAAATCTGAAAAGCCGAAAAATTTTCACCTGAGTTAATAAAAATTTAAAATTAGTTGTCCTTTACTCCAAAAAATTATAAGCAAACACATTTATTTAAATTATTTATAAAGTAAAATTACGCTTGGAGCTAAACAATAATTAGGTCTCGGTTTTTTGAAAAAACCGAGACCGAGGATCACCGAGGTTGGAAAAGCCGAGGTCGAGGGGCAAATTTGGGCCGAGGTCGAGGAACGAGGATTCCGAGGTTTTTAAAAATTTGTTTAACCTTTCAAAATCTAATCAAGTTTATTAGATTTTATTAAATATTCACTAAATTATTATTAAATTTATTCAGATCCACCATTGAGTAAGATTATTCCAATGACGGGGAGGAGTGTTTGGAGATCGGAATCAATTATCCTAACCAAAAATTTCAGCTATCCGGATCCGAAATATTTAACCGAATATTTATTAACTAAATAGCGTTGATATCTCTCAAATGCGTGATATTCCCCTCAATCATTTGATATTTCATCGGCTTGCCGATAATCTCATTTATTCCAATAATCGCCCCTTTGGATCTTCGATATTTAAGGGTCTATATCTCGGTTCAATCAAGTCGGATTTCGTTGATTTCGGTGTTATTCGACTCAGCTCGAAGAGCTCTTTCGAATGAGCTATCATTCGAAAAATCGAATTTTTCATCCAACATTTCATCCCAACATTATTAAATTTATTCTGATCCACCATTGAGTAAGATTATTCCAATGACGGGGAGGTTTTTCGTTTTTCGGGGACCTATATCTCGGTCCACAGGCATCTCCGGAAAAAAAGTGGCACTGTTCGACTCAGCTCGCCGAGACGAATCGAATGGTATGGGTCACATATCGAAACCTTTCCACCGGTATACTATACTACAGCCAGAATAAATGGTATTATAGCTTTAATTATTTTATTTTCCGTCGAATATATACATATATTTCTCATTAAAAAGTTCAGTGTTCCTCGTTGATCTGTTTTTATTTATGTAAAACTTATATATCTTAATAGAAAAATTTTAGTCAATTTGAAATAAATTTTAAATTATATATATTGTTTTTGAATTTTATTAATCTGCCTTTGAATTTTAATTAAATTAATTTTAACTAAATTATTTAATTTATTAAAATCAATTAACAAATAAGTGTATTTTTGGACAAATTTAGGCTCAACTCTCGCTATAATTCCTCACCCTCCACTCTCCCTATAAAATAAAATCAATCCCAAATAAATTATTTTCTTTAATTCCCTAATTTACACACTATACACGGCATTTCTCATGAAATTCCTTATGAAATGCATCTAAGCATATACATTTCCATTCAGATTTATACGAAATATACAAAAATCATGTATATATAATAGTGATGTGCGGGAGAAGAAAAAACTCGGGAAACGGGAAACGGGAGTCGGGTCGGGAAATGAACCTCGGGAGTCGGGATCGGGAGTCGGGAATTTACAATAAAAAAATTTTTGAGAATTTTTTAAGGCCAAGCTGTAAAATTTCTTCCATTTTCAACGCCGGGAGCGAAAATTTTGAGAATTGGAAAGACAAGGAGCTAGATTCATCCTTTTCTGCGCCGCAGGCGAAAATTTTTTAAATTTGGAAGACCAAGAAGACAAATTCTTCCTCCCTCATCGACGCAGGCAAAAATTTTGAGAATTTTGGCTGGCCAAGAAGCCAGATTTCTTCATTTTTCAGCGCCGCAGGCGAAAATTTTGAGAATTTTAGAAGGCTAAGAGCCCAGATATTCCTCATTTTCTGCGCTGCAATCGAAAATTTAGAAAAAGTTGGAATGGTTTCTTCGATTTTCTGCGCCACAGGCGAAAATTTTTGAAAATTCATGACTAAATTAATTTTTCTACAGTTTTTTGACGTTTATAATAGTGAAAAAAAAATAACTTTAAAATTTTAATATTAAAATAAATGTTAAAAACCATTTATTTTTGGAAGGAAAAATTATTTAAATAAAATATCCCAACCCCGGATTCGAACCCAGACCAATCAAAGAAACTTAGGTCACTCAACTTAACCACTCAACCACCTCCCAACAATAGTTAGTGGAAAAATTTAAATACCTATTTTATTTTCCTTTTTCCTTTTTTATTTTTTCTCTTTATTTTTTTCCCTTCAAAATTAAAATTTTATCAGAAAAAGCCATTCTTAGGGGTGTAAAAAATTCCCGACTTAGTCGGGAATTGCCATCGGGAGTCGGGGTCGGGATCGGGAGGCCAAAAACTCGGGAAATTTCCCGAGTCGGGTGTCGGGAGTCGGGATACCCGAACATCACTAATATATAAAGCAAATGGATTTATTTATCTATTTTAATTTAAAATAATTTATTATCGCTTATAATAATGGCAGTAAACTTTTTACGCTAGTTAAAAATATCAGGTTAAATACAGCAAGCAGTAGCTGTCAAAACCAGTGATGGGTATGGCTCCGGGAGCTAGCTCCGGAGCCGGAGCTAAGATTTTGAAACCCCGGAGCCCGGAGCCGGAGCCAAGATTTTCAAACCTCGGAGCCCGGAGCCGGAGCCAACAAATGGCAAATACCCAGCACTGGTCACAACTATCGAAAGGCAATTTAAGCCTTCTTTTTTTTAACAATTTAAGCCTTCTTTTTTGACCTTAATTGGGTAAACAATGGCAACAAAAAGAAAACAAGCCAATTCAAATGTTTCTCCAATTGGAAATGACAACAAAAGGCAATTTCTTAATCAATTATCTGAATTGAATAAAAAGACAACAGAAATTGAACAAGACTCTAATATTCCGACTTATGCTCAGCAAATGCTCAAGCAAATGTCGGCGCTTCTGCAGCTTGCAGGTTCAATTATTGGAGATCAAGTAATGGTGGCCGATGCAATTGAAGAGGACCGACGACAACACAGTGTTGTTTTTTCGGGAATCAAAGAAAGCAAGGCAACAACAGCAACACAAAAAGCGACTGAAGACAAACAACAAATAATTAAATTATTGGACTTGTGTGATGTGGAATGTCTTCCAGTAAAAGTATACAGAATGGGAACAACGAAAGAACATGGAAACCGCCTTATTAAAGTTGAATTACCAACACGTTGGCATGTGCGACGTCTTCTTGGTGCAAAAAAGAAAATGGCTGATGGTATTAAGGTTAGAGAATCTTTAAATAAGACTCAATTAGCTGAAAGGGCTCATTTAATTTCGTATTGTAGGGACAGATATAAATCTGATCCCAATTGTAATTGTGTAATTTTTGGTGGTCATGTTATGACCAGGGATGAAATTCCCCGGTTCCGTAAGGATCCGGGGAATTTCATCTGTGCTTGTCATAATAAATAGGGGGAGCCTGCCACTTACACAAAAAATAACGGTTTAACAAAAAAGGGTTTCCAGAAATTATCTAATGTTAATAAAAATTTACGACTAAAAATAAATAATTTAAATCCTGGTAATTTTGAAGGTATAAAATGTGGATTGGCTAATATAAGGTCTTTAAATAAAAAAACTGATGAAATAACTCTTGCCCTTGACAATTTTCAATTAGATGTATTAGGATTAACTGAAACTTGGTTAAATAAGGATGAAAGCCTAAATTTTCTAGATCTAAAAATTATGGAAAAATACAATACTATAGTTTCTAATAGGGAAAAGAAAGGAGGGGGGTGTGCTCTAATAATTGATAAGAAATTCTCTTATTTAATAAAACACAGTCTATCAAAATTTAACTCTGAAATTCTTCATATTCAAATCTGTAATTCGAAATGTCTAAATTTAATTCTTGTATATAGACCTCCTGACACCAGTCTTTACCAGACTAAGAAACTTTTAAATTTTTTAGAAGAATTATTAACCTATAATTGTATGTTTTTTGGGGATTTTAATTTTGGAAACAAAGATATAAAATGGATTAATTCTGTTCCTTATGCTAAATCAAAAATAGGAGAATTATTTTATGAATTTTTTAACAGAAATAATTTTGAATCTGTAATTAATTTTGCAACTAGAGATAACGCATGTTTAGATCTCTGTTTGACTAACCAATATCAACTTTTTTCAAATGTTTTAAACCAAGGAAAATTTTTCTCATCTGATCATGACTTTATTACATTTGGGATTAAATATCCACAAGCTAAAACTAATACACAATTTATAAAATATAGACAATTTAATACTAATCAAATAAAATTACTTAATTTATATTTATCCTCTATTATACCAAATCTACATACTTTTAATTTTTATGTAGAGGATAAATATAATAATTTAACTAAGATTATAAATGAAGGATTAGAACAATTTTGTCCAATAAAAATTTTAACTAAGAAAGAAAAGGTTCACAAATATCCTGCACATTTGCTAGCTTCCATAAAAGAAAAGAAAAGATTATATAAGCTTCAAAAATTAGATAAAATTAATTTTGAAGAAAAATATAAAAGTATCTCACTACACATTAAAATTCAAACTAAAAATTTCTTTGCTAAACAGCAGAATAGAATTATTAATAATAATCGTATGAATATTTTTAACTATATGAGAAAATTTAAGTTAATAGATAATCAAATTCCTGCAATAACTTTTGAAAATAAAATTATTAATAACTCATATGATAAATCTGAAGTATTTGCACAACTTTTCCAAACAAGCCTTTGTAATAGTAATGATCTACCAAAGTATAATGTTGAAGGATTTGACTCAAATAATCAGAAACATATTCTAACAGATATTAACTTTGACATAACAGATGTTATTTCGATTTTAAAAAAGCTACCTAATAAAGATGGAACTTCTCCAGATGGAATAAGTTATAAGATTATCAAAAATTCATATCTAATTCTAGCACCCTATTTATTAGATTTTTTTCGAATATCACTGGATGAAGGAAAGATTCCTAATATCTGGAAAAAATCTATTATTATTCCTATTTTTAAAAAAGGAGATAAATCAAATCCTGATAACTATAGACCTGTTTCTATCACATGCTGCATGTGTAGAATTATGGAAAAAATATTGTCAAAATACATAACAAATTTTTTAATGATAAATAGCTTAATAAATGAAAATCAATTTGGATTTATTCAAAAAAGATCAACAACAACGCAATTTATTACAACACTAGAAGATTGGTATGATGCAATGTTTAAAAAAAGAATATAGATTGCATTTTTATTGATTTTAAAAAAGCATTTGATTCGGTTCCACATGATCTCTTATTAAAAAAGCTCTATGATATTGGGATTCGGGGAAAAATAATCAAATGGATTGCAGAATTTTTGTCATATAGGACTTTTGAAGTAAAAATTGTTAATGAGGTATCACAAACAAGAAAAATTACATCCGGTGTTCCTCAGGGTTCAGTTCTAGGACCTCTACTATTTTTGATTTACATAAATGACCTTCCTGAGGTTATGCCAAAGGAAATAAAAATTAAAATGTTTGCTGATGATGTAAAAATATATAATGTTCATAGTAATAAAATTGAAAGAAACCATTTAAACCTTGCAATAAAAAAAATTGAAGAATGGTCTAAATTATGGAAAATTGATATTTCACCTAATAAAACATTTATTATGCATATTGGAAAAAATAACCCTAAAGATCAGTATAAAATAAATGCAAATATTATAAATGAAGTTGAATCAATACGAGATTTAGGGATTATTATTGATAATAAATTAAAATTTGATATACATTTAAATAAAATAATACAAAGAGTTTATTCTAGAATGAGGTTTGTTTTCAATGTTATTAAATCTAGAACTACTGGAACATGGATTACCATCTACAAAAGTTATATAAGGCCACTTTTAGAGTACTCACCTGAAGCATGGAATCCATTACAAAAAAGCGAAATAACTAGATTAGAAAAATGTCAGAAATACTATACTAAAATTTTATTTAAAAAATGTAGACTTCCATACGTCGAGTATTTTAATAGGTTAGAATACCTTAAAATTCAAACACTAGAAAATAGGAGAAAAATTTCTGATCTAGTTTTAACCTACAAAATTTTAAATGGGTATACCCATTTTAATCCCACCAAATTTTTCAATTTATCCAACAGAAGAAATGAATCCTCTAAAATTAGAATTCTTTCTAAAGGTCAAAACAAATTTAGTTCAAAATCCTTTGTAAATAGAGTAACTAAAAATTGGAATGTCCTTGATAGTCAAACTATATTAGCCAATTCCCCATTATCCTTTAAAAATAAATTAAAATCCATATTGGTGCAATAATTAAAAAAAATATTTTTTTGTGTACAGGCCAACCCTATTTATTATTCAAGTTTTAATTTTTTAAATGAAAAAGGAGGAAAAAATATATATATATTAAAAAAAAATTTAATCAAGCAGTTCCAAAAATTTAAAAAATCAAAAGTTATTTACCTATTCAGACTCTATTATACAATAAATTGGCATTTTGTATATTTTTCAAAAAATCGATTTATTACAAAATATATACATATATTTTTTCCTTATTTTTTCCTTTTTTAATGCAATTAAATGTTTTTTTTATTTTTTATTTAAATCAATTATTTTAGACTTTAAAACCTTTATTTTGACTTTTGTTGTTTTTTAAGCCTATAAGTTTCTTATATTTCAATTTATATTTAAAATTAATCTAATTTTCAAGGCAATCTTTTTTTGACAATTTAAGCCTTCTTTTTTGACCTTAATTGGGTAAACAATGGCAACAAAAAGAAAACAAGTCAATTCACATGTTTCTCCAATTCAAAATCCAATTGGAATTAAAAGAAGGAATTACAAATAAAAATTATATATCATACATAATTTATTATTTTTTGTCATATTTTTTGTCATGTTTTATACCTATTGTTATTTTATTGTCAATGTGTAAGTGGTTTCCCCCTTCATTGACATTTTTTTGAATAAATAAATAAAAAAAAAAAAAAAAAATAGAAAAATTTTAGTCAATTTGAAATAAATTTTAAATTATATATATTGTTTTTGAATTTTATTAATCTGCCTTTGAATTTTAATTAAATTAATTTTAACTAAATTATTTAATTTATTAAAATCAATTAACAAATAAGTGTATTTTTGGACAAATTTAGGCTCAACTCTCGCTATAATTCCTCACCCTCCACTCTCCCTATAAAATAAAATCAATCCCAAATAAATTATTTTCTTTAATTCCCTAATTTACACACTATACACGGCATTTCTCATGAAATTCCTTATGAAATGCATCTAAGCATATACATTTCCATTCAGATTTATACGAAATATACAAAAATCATGTATATATAATAGTGATGTGCGGGAGAAGAAAAAACTCGGGAAACGGGAAACGGGAGTCGGGTCGGGAAATGAACCTCGGGAGTCGGGATCGGGAGTCGGGAATTTACAATAAAAAAATTTTTGAGAATTTTTTAAGGCCAAGCTGTAAAATTTCTTCCATTTTCAACGCCGGGAGCGAAAATTTTGAGAATTGGAAAGACAAGGAGCTAGATTCATCCTTTTCTGCGCCGCAGGCGAAAATTTTTTAAATTTGGAAGACCAAGAAGACAAATTCTTCCTCCCTCATCGACGCAGGCAAAAATTTTGAGAATTTTGGCTGGCCAAGAAGCCAGATTTCTTCATTTTTCAGCGCCGCAGGCGAAAATTTTGAGAATTTTAGAAGGCTAAGAGCCCAGATATTCCTCATTTTCTGCGCTGCAATCGAAAATTTAGAAAAAGTTGGAATGGTTTCTTCGATTTTCTGCGCCACAGGCGAAAATTTTTGAAAATTCATGACTAAATTAATTTTTCTACAGTTTTTTGACGTTTATAATAGTGAAAAAAAAATAACTTTAAAATTTTAATATTAAAATAAATGTTAAAAACCATTTATTTTTGGAAGGAAAAATTATTTAAATAAAATATCCCAACCCCGGATTCGAACCCAGACCAATCAAAGAAACTTAGGTCACTCAACTTAACCACTCAACCACCTCCCAACAATAGTTAGTGGAAAAATTTAAATACCTATTTTATTTTCCTTTTTCCTTTTTTTATTTTTTCTCTTTATTTTTTTCCCTTCAAAATTAAAATTTTATCAGAAAAAGCCATTCTTAGGGGTGTAAAAAATTCCCGACTTAGTCGGGAATTGCCATCGGGAGTCGGGGTCGGGATCGGGAGGCCAAAAACTCGGGAAATTTCCCGAGTCGGGTGTCGGGAGTCGGGATACCCGAACATCACTAATATATAAAGCAAATGGATTTATTTATCTATTTTAATTTAAAATAATTTATTATCGCTTATAATAATGGCAGTAAACTTTTTACGCTAGTTAAAAATATCAGGTTAAATACAGCAAGCAGTAGCTGTCAAAACCAGTGATGGGTATGGCTCCGGGAGCTAGCTCCGGAGCCGGAGCTAAGATTTTGAAACCCCGGAGCCCGGAGCCGGAGCCAAGATTTTCAAACCTCGGAGCCCGGAGCCGGAGCCAACAAATGGCAAATACCCAGCACTGGTCACAACTATCGAAAGGCGCAAGTGATTATTATGCAAACCTAACATTAGAGACTGTATTAATAATACCGTAATTTGTCAGATTCAAAGGATTATTAATAGTTTCATTATCATAATACGCCTTTTTCCCCGTTTTGAAACCTGAAGATTGAATAACATACATAGGGGGTAAAAACTGATTTTTATATTATTTATTATTTTACAAATTTTTTTATTTAGTTTTTACCAATATTTATTTTAACTTTATTTTTCTAACTTTATTTTGATAATTTTTAAAAATTTTTCACAAATTTCAAAAATTTCTCTCTGTAATACTATTTCCATAAGATCCTTTATTACTAGTTGTTTACGACATGTCCGCAAAAGGACAATCCCGATACCGGCCTCGGTATCGGTATCAGCAAAAACGGTATCGTGATTTGTCTTTCGGTGTCGGTATCAAAAAATCGGTATCGGGATTCAAAAAACCGGTATAATACCGCCCGATACCGGTCGGGATCCCGATACCGGCCAACTGGTCAAATCTACCATTATTTGGGGATTAAGAGGGATATCGATTAAACGGGATCTATTTGTTAGCAATAAATCCCACATAATCCCTGTTATACGTTTCAATCCCCTAAATCCAGGATATAACCACAATCACTCCAAAGCACCTATCCTACGATAACTATTTAAAGCACCCGATAACATCCTAAATCCAAAAATATCACCATAAATCCTTCCAAATTCTCCTATAAAATTTCAAAACACCCATTATCACCCTTAATCCATCGAAATCCCATATATAAATTCAAATCCGTCGATATTCACTTATCTATCGAAATCCCCAGATATTAAACCAAATCCCTTTGATATCCTCACTTAATCTCGCAAAACCACGATGTTAACCTAAATCTCACTAATCCCTCGAGATCTCTATTAATCCCCCACACAAAGCCTCATATATTTCTCCTTAATCGCGCCAAATCCCCCAATATCATCGTTAATACCACAAATCCCTCGATAACTTTTAATCCCACAAGTAGTAGGAGGGATGGATATTATCGCTGCAGGGAAAACTTCTTTGATTTTAGCTGTTCTGACAGAAATCACTAAAAAATTAATGATTATGTATTTCCATAAATTTCTGACGTTAGGGAGTGCATTTTCGTTTCGTCCAGAATTTTGGTTATTTCTTTCAATTCGAAACGAAACGTAAATTTGATCAGCTACACAATTTTTCCAAGAGGTACCACAAATCCCTCGATAACTTTTAATCCAACAAGTAGTAGAAGGGATATACGACAGCCATTATTTTTGAAAAATTTAATTTTGGATATTCAAAAAAATTTTTCACGCGCTGCCAAAAATATAGAAATTTGTCTTTTTGACCGTTTAAAATCCCAACAAATTTTCACCTGCGGGGCTAAAAACTGAAAATAATAATAAAACTCTTATTTAGAGATTAATGCTGTTTTTTCTGTTGATTTTTTCTCTATTATCCCCATTAATTAATGGAATGGATCAAAATGATTACTTGGTTTGCTGCAATTCATGCTGGAATGGTTTAGGAAATTTATGCCCACAAAATTGTTGGAATCCTCATCTTGGACAATGCATAAATCAATGCTGGAATAGTGTCTGTAATTATTGCAATAACTTTTTTCGAAATCAGAACTTAAACCAATCTGATTATCATTCTATAGAAGATGGAAATGAATGCAATGTTCCAGAAGAAGATGTTCAAGACGAAGAAGATGTTCATTATACTGGGGGAGAGTGGGAAGAAATATTTTAAATTTAATTAAATTTTTAATTTACAAATAGGGGGGATATGTACACGCCTTCTTCATCTCAAGGACAAACAGACCACTATCATTATGAAGAAGAAGAAGAACAATGTGAATCAGAATATGAAGAAGATGAATCTGAAGACGAAGTACAAGAAGGATTGGGTGAATGGACAGGAAGTGAAATTGGCAATGAAACTTTAGATGATAGTAAACAAAGTGGAGAAAGCTCAAAAAAGAAGAAAAAGTAAAGAAAAACTAGGAGTGTTTTATATATTATGGATAATTTTTACCAATCGCATATACAATTAAATGTAAAGCTTATATATACTTTAAATTTACAAATAGGGGGATATGTACACACGAAAAGTTCTCAAATATTCGTGAGCTGCATGGCGGTTTGCATGGTTTTATTCTATAAATTAAATAAATTGGCTCATAATTATGACACAATGACCATTTGTAAGATTGAGGTTCATTATTTTGAAAAAAAACCACTTTTCATTTAATGGTACTTTATGGATATGTCACCCCCTCCTATTTTGAGTCTCAACGTTTTCCTTAAACGTAGAAAATGGTCAGAGATTATTTTCTTCTCCATGTCAATCATTTTTTCTTCTTCAATTATTTTGCTTGTTTATTTTGCCTTTTCACATATGTATGTATTTTGTAGTTACATTTCACTCGTTTCGTTTCCACACTTACCACATTTCACTTATTTTGCTTGAAGAAAGAAATGATTGACATGGAGAAGAAAATAATCTCTGACCATTTTTTATGTATAAGGAAAACTCTGAGACTCAAAATAGGAGGGGGGTGACATATCCATAAAGTATCCATTTAATAATTAGTAATGATAAAGTCTGGATTTGACATAGTTCTATAAAAAATAAAATTAGAATTTTTGTATCAAAACTAATCCTGATCGGAGATTAAAATATAAGTATTAATTAAATCATAAATCCTTATATTTATTTAGTGCGGTTTATAGTTAAATTATAATCCCATTAATGTTTCTTATAACCAGTTATATTAGAAATATATTTGAGAATCTTATCCCTAATAAATTTATATTCACTTAATAATTTATTCACACCAAGTTGAAAATCGAACTATCTAAACACCCTTCTTTAAATTAACAATTATTTTTTCCAATTATAGATATTGTTGGCCACAATTCTATCAGAAACATATAATGTTGTAAGTAGATTATTTTAATTACTACATATATTTTTAGATTTTATATCTAAAGGGATATTAAATATTATTAATATAAGTAGAGTACGTCCGAGTCGAGCGAGTTCGAGTTACTCGACTCGACCGCTAGGTTTTTTTTCGTAATTACTCGACTCGGAACTCGTGATCATAATACTCGGATTACTCGAGCTCGGAAACTTCTTACTCGACAGACTCGGTGAAAACCGAGTATTTTTATACCCCTAACTGTGCGCAAAAAGAAGATTTTTAGCTTAAGGATCTTCCAAAATTCTCAAAATTTTCGTCTGCGGCGCTGAAAAAGGAAGAATTGTGTGTAATGGAGGATTGAATCAAGTTAGGTGGATTTTAGTGATATCCGGATATTTCAAGGAATCTAAAAGAATAGCGAGGGGTTTAAAAATCGGTATGTATCGGGATTTAAAAATTGGTATCGGTATTTCTTAATGAAATTTTAATATGAAAAAATTTCTGTCCGTGCTCGTCCGTGTTTTGTCAGTCCGTGCCACAGGCATCTCCGGAAAAAAGATTGGTACCGTTCGACTCAGCTCTCCGAGACGAATCGAATGGTATGAGTTTTGTTTCGAAACTAAGACTCCGGTTTACTATACTATATCCGTATATCCTTAAATTCTTTTTAAAGGATATGCTTGTCTACACAAAGGAAAGTGGGCATAGTGTAACTTCAAATGATTTTAGAATTGTTAATGTTCCGATAAATACAGATTATTTAAATCAAGATACAGTCGAAAATCATGGGATTGATGCGGCCATAGATGATAAAAAAAGCAATAATGAATATTTCATTGTTGGAATTTATGAAGGTAATTTATAGTGTTTTTGATTATTTAATTTTTAAATAAGTTGGCGTAAATTTTATAAAGAAGGAATATTAGAGTAATTCTATTTATGACAAGTTCCACGGATATCTACATAATAGCAATTGTTTATGTGCCGGTTTAATTTTAAGTTCACAGGTGGGAATTTTAAGTACTCAAACGATACTGGTACCTTCTGGTACAGGTACCGTACCAATTGCCGAACACTAGTAATTAAAATATTCCTAGTAATTAAAATAAATTTCCTCGTAATATAACAATTTCCCATTATATGGCCACTCCTAAAAGACCTCAAACTATTGAAAATGCATTTTTTTTCTCTTTGGACGGTTTTTGTCTCTTTTTACCGGGAGTACCGGAAAGTACCGATACTCCCGAAAAACAGATTTTGTAAAATTTAGTACTTTTCGGTATCGATTCTTTATGCAACTTCCGCTACCGGTACCGAAAAAATCCAATTGCTGGTTTAAAAAATAATGACGTTAGTTTAGCAATAGTATTTAAATTTTTAATTTTTAAAATAAATTCGAATTCGGGTCCGTAATTCGAAATAAAATTTAACACATATCGAAATCAACACACCGATCACATACTTATTTAAAACATCAAAAAAAACTCTTCCTTCTCTTTTCTTCCAAGGCAGATGAAAAATAAGAAAAAAGTGGGGACACAAGCTTATCTTTTACCTTAAATTTTAACAAATAAAACTTAATATACTTATAGAAATAATTAACAACAACTATGTAGACATACCTAATGTTGGCAATTATGGTATTCTTGATTGGCTTCATCATCAAAATAATCAACAAAATTATTCTTTTGGAATTGCCGAGTTTAATTTAATGGCTGGTTCTTTTGCTGTTTTTGATGAATTGGGTATCAAAAATACATTTAATGTTTTTGGAAATTTATTCACGCCAAAGTTTCTTCAGTTTCTTGGCTTTGATAATGATCAACTTGGGCAAATCCCAGGTTTGTAATATTTATATAGTCTAGACTACATTTGGTTGTATTTTATAAATTTTTTATACTAGTATAATTACAAGAAAATAAGCTTACATGCTAAAATCATTCAATCTCAATGATTTTGATTTCAAATTCTCTTAAATTTGTTTTAAAAACTGTTTACAACACTGTACAACTGTTTGAAACTGTTCTTTTTAGCGCAGCAGGCGAAATTTTTGAGAACTATGGTAAGGCAAGGCCGCGATTTATTCCTTTTCCTGCGCCGTAGGCGAAAATTTTTTGAAGTATGAAAGGCCATAGGCTAGAATTTCTTCCATTTTTCTTAATTCTAAAATCCGAACCGAAAATTTCCTGCCTTCTTTTCGGATCCGGATATCAGGATCCGCCAACCTTAGTTGGAACGAGTTATCCTAAACCAGGACTTTTTTCTACCCGATCCGAAGAAAATTTTGAAAACCCTACCATTATAACAACCCGTCCCCTCCAGGGTGGCCCTTTCCGAAACACTAAAATAGGGCTCAGCCACTCAAATATAGGGCAAAAATAGGGCGAAATCGGCCAAAAATAGGGCAAAAAATAGGGCATTATTTAAGAATCTTAAAAACAATTAAAAATTCAATTAAGAAGCTTTATTCTATATATTTTTCACTAGTTCTAACTAAACTGAGTGAATTGAGGGATTTAGAGGGATTGGGAGCAATTAAGTATGAATGGATTTGTGGATTAAAAGAGTTATCGAGTATACACCATTAATCTCTCAAATCCGTTGATATCTCTCGTTATCAATACAAATCGCTCGTTATCCAGTCAGATCCCCCATAATCCTAGTAAATCCTCCTAAATCTTCTATAGTAAAATCCGCCTATATTCCACTCAAGCCCTTCTAATCCCCCAATTTCACACAAAGTCTTCACAGGTCTTCCTTTTTCAGCGCCGCAGGCGAAAATTTTGAGAATTTTGTAAGACCAAGAACCAGATTTCTTCCTTTTTTGCGCCGCAGGCGAAAATTTTAGGAATTTTGGAAGGCCTGAAGCAAGATTTCTTAGTTTTTCTGCCACGAAATTCTAAATTTGTAAAAATTTTACAAAATGTAAAAATAGGGCAAAAATATGGCAAATGTAAAAATAGGGAAAAAATAGGGCGGAAAGGTCGAAAATAGGGCAAATGCCCTGTAAATAGGTCAAAAGGGCCACCCTGGTCCCCTCCCTAATAGCATTAAATATCGCAATATATAATTTAATGCCCATCTTCTTTGAAAACAGAATGTAAAAATATTAGAGATTTTTTACAAACTCTTCAAACTAATTTTTAATATTTTCAATTAATCTGTAGAACAAAATTTTGCTGATAAAGACGACTGGCAAATAAATGAAGCGGGATTTCCTGTTATAACCAGAGAAAATGAAAATTTGCAGAAACATTCAGAAGTAAATAGCTCAATGGCTTATATAATGCAAGAGAAATGTTTGTATGTTTATGAGAGAATGTTCTCAAAACATAATATTCAACACCATAAAATATATCGCTTAGATGCTTTATTTCAAAATATTAACTATCACTTTGTTAATCAACATATTTATGGAAATTTTATTGGTTTCCCTATTCATAAGAAAATTATTTATATTGGTGGGATTCATGTTGAAGAAAAAGGAATTTTGATTGAAAGTAAAATTGGAGCAAATGATGTATGTAGGTTATAATAGAGATAGGACCGAAAATGAGATCACGAAAAAAATCAAGATTATAAAGATCGATATACCTTGAACGATTCTCGTAGAAATCACTCTCTTTAAATTTAATGTTGTGTCCGCACTTGCAGAAAGAATATAAATGAAAATAAATAACCCAGCATCGGGTTGGATGGTGGCACAGTCGGTTGTGCTTCGGTCTGGGCTCATTCCTTGATGGTTCAATTCCATCTCCCATCCACAATTTTTCCACAGCATGAACACTCGGACATGACATTTAATTTCCTAATTATATCCTTCCTAATCCTCAAGACAACGAGACCGAGGCACTGTCCTATTCTGCTCTAATTTATTTCCAAATATGGTGGTTAGTAGGCTATTGTATCTATTCGATTTTATAAATAGAGGCCGACTTTTTAAGAGTCGGCCTCTACCTATAGAAATAATTTATGATTTAAGCCTCCCTGTGTTATTCTTGCTACATTTGGAACTGTTAACATAACCGGTAAAATGACAACTTATGATGTTGAAATAATGTTTCGTCAATTTGAGAAATTTGCAGAACAAACTAATTGTATATTTAAAGTCAGACTAGACAAACAATCTTTACCAAAAAATTATAACAAAAATACAATTTTAGTTACTGAAGAAAAAGTTAAACAACAATATATTTTAGGTTTTATGATTTTTGAAAATTATTACTAAATTTTTTAGCCAAAGAAAATACTAAGGTTTTTGTTTCACATTGTGGACAGAATAGTTTAACGGAGGTAATTTAAACAAACAAAGATTTAAAAATTGTTTAATTTAAGTCAATGTATGCAGGTGTTCCTGTGATTTGTATACCGTCTATTGGTGATCAGAATTACAATGCATCAATTGTTGAACAGTTGGGAATTGGAATTTATGTAAGAAGATATGATTCAGAAGGATATGTTTTTGAGGAAGACCTTCACAATGCTTTGATTGAGATTCTCAATGAAAAGTAAGTTCTAATGACATGTGCATTTTAATATACCGTATTTTCTCTAAAATAGCCCCACCCTCTAAAATAGCCCCCCTCTAGAGGTCGATCGAAAAAATAACTCCATGGGGTTATTTTAGAGAAAATACGGTATATTTTTTGTATTTTAATGTGCATTTTAATTAGATGTCGGTAAAATCGTATTTGCTGGATCCCGCACGTGGGATTTATTTTAAAAATAGTTGCAGGACGTTGCAGGACTCTGAGACTCAAAATAGGAGGGGGGTGACATATCCATAAAGTATCCATTTAATAATTAGTAATGATAAAGTCTGGATTTGACATAGTTCTATAAAAAATAAAATTAGAATTTTTGTATCAAAACTAATCCTGATCGGAGATTAAAATATAAGTATTAATTAAATCATAAATCCTTATATTTATTTAGTGCGGTTTATAGTTAAATTATAATCCCATTAATGTTTCTTATAACCAGTTATATTAGAAATATATTTGAGAATCTTATCCCTAATAAATTTATATTCACTTAATAATTTATTCACACCAAGTTGAAAATCGAACTATCTAAACACCCTTCTTTAAATTAACAATTATTTTTTCCAATTATAGATATTGTTGGCCACAATTCTATCAGAAACATATAATGTTGTAAGTAGATTATTTTAATTACTACATATATTTTTAGATTTTATATCTAAAGGGATATTAAATATTATTAATATAAGTAGAGTACGTCCGAGTCGAGCGAGTTCGAGTTACTCGACTCGACCGCTAGGTTTTTTTTCGTAATTACTCGACTCGGAACTCGTGATCATAATACTCGGATTACTCGAGCTCGGAAACTTCTTACTCGACAGACTCGGTGAAAACCGAGTATTTTTATACCCCTAACTGTGCGCAAAAAGAAGATTTTTAGCTTAAGGATCTTCCAAAATTCTCAAAATTTTCGTCTGCGGCGCTGAAAAAGGAAGAATTGTGTGTAATGGAGGATTGAATCAAGTTAGGTGGATTTTAGTGATATCCGGATATTTCAAGGAATCTAAAAGAATAGCGAGGGGTTTAAAAATCGGTATGTATCGGGATTTAAAAATTGGTATCGGTATTTCTTAATGAAATTTTAATATGAAAAAATTTCTGTCCGTGCTCGTCCGTGTTTTGTCAGTCCGTGCCACAGGCATCTCCGGAAAAAAGATTGGTACCGTTCGACTCAGCTCTCCGAGACGAATCGAATGGTATGAGTTTTGTTTCGAAACTAAGACTCCGGTTTACTATACTATATCCGTATATCCTTAAATTCTTTTTAAAGGATATGCTTGTCTACACAAAGGAAAGTGGGCATAGTGTAACTTCAAATGATTTTAGAATTGTTAATGTTCCGATAAATACAGATTATTTAAATCAAGATACAGTCGAAAATCATGGGATTGATGCGGCCATAGATGATAAAAAAAGCAATAATGAATATTTCATTGTTGGAATTTATGAAGGTAATTTATAGTGTTTTTGATTATTTAATTTTTAAATAAGTTGGCGTAAATTTTATAAAGAAGGAATATTAGAGTAATTCTATTTATGACAAGTTCCACGGATATCTACATAATAGCAATTGTTTATGTGCCGGTTTAATTTTAAGTTCACAGGTGGGAATTTTAAGTACTCAAACGATACTGGTACCTTCTGGTACAGGTACCGTACCAATTGCCGAACACTAGTAATTAAAATATTCCTAGTAATTAAAATAAATTTCCTCGTAATATAACAATTTCCCATTATATGGCCACTCCTAAAAGACCTCAAACTATTGAAAATGCATTTTTTTTCTCTTTGGACGGTTTTTGTCTCTTTTTACCGGGAGTACCGGGAAGTACCGATACTCCCGAAAAACAGATTTTGTAAAATTTAGTACTTTTCGGTATCGATTCTTTATGCAACTTCCGCTACCGGTACCGAAAAAATCCAATTGCTGGTTTAAAAAATAATGACGTTAGTTTAGCAATAGTATTTAAATTTTTAATTTTTAAAATAAATTCGAATTCGGGTCCGTAATTCGAAATAAAATTTAACACATATCGAAATCAACACACCGATCACATACTTATTTAAAACATCAAAAAAAACTCTTCCTTCTCTTTTCTTCCAAGGCAGATGAAAAATAAGAAAAAAGTGGGGACACAAGCTTATCTTTTACCTTAAATTTTAACAAATAAAACTTAATATACTTATAGAAATAATTAACAACAACTATGTAGACATACCTAATGTTGGCAATTATGGTATTCTTGATTGGCTTCATCATCAAAATAATCAACAAAATTATTCTTTTGGAATTGCCGAGTTTAATTTAATGGCTGGTTCTTTTGCTGTTTTTGATGAATTGGGTATCAAAAATACATTTAATGTTTTTGGAAATTTATTCACGCCAAAGTTTCTTCAGTTTCTTGGCTTTGATAATGATCAACTTGGGCAAATCCCAGGTTTGTAATATTTATATAGTCTAGACTACATTTGGTTGTATTTTATAAATTTTTTATACTAGTATAATTACAAGAAAATAAGCTTACATGCTAAAATCATTCAATCTCAATGATTTTGATTTCAAATTCTCTTAAATTTGTTTTAAAAACTGTTTACAACACTGTACAACTGTTTGAAACTGTTCTTTTTAGCGCAGCAGGCGAAATTTTTGAGAACTATGGTAAGGCAAGGCCGCGATTTATTCCTTTTCCTGCGCCGTAGGCGAAAATTTTTGAAGTATGAAAGGCCATAGGCTAGAATTTCTTCCATTTTTCTTAATTCTAAAATCCGAACCGAAAATTTCCTGCCTTCTTTTCGGATCCGGATATCAGGATCCGCCAACCTTAGTTGGAACGAGTTATCCTAAACCAGGACTTTTTTCTACCCGATCCGAAGAAAATTTTGAAAACCCTACCATTATAACAACCCGTCCCCTCCAGGGTGGCCCTTTCCGAAACACTAAAATAGGGCTCAGCCACTCAAATATAGGGCAAAAATAGGGCGAAATCGGCCAAAAATAGGGCAAAAAATAGGGCATTATTTAAGAATCTTAAAAACAATTAAAAATTCAATTAAGAAGCTTTATTCTATATATTTTTCACTAGTTCTAACTAAACTGAGTGAATTGAGGGATTTAGAGGGATTGGGAGCAATTAAGTATGAATGGATTTGTGGATTAAAAGAGTTATCGAGTATACACCATTAATCTCTCAAATCCGTTGATATCTCTCGTTATCAATACAAATCGCTCGTTATCCAGTCAGATCCCCCATAATCCTAGTAAATCCTCCTAAATCTTCTATAGTAAAATCCGCCTATATTCCACTCAAGCCCTTCTAATCCCCCAATTTCACACAAAGTCTTCACAGGTCTTCCTTTTTCAGCGCCGCAGGCGAAAATTTTGAGAATTTTGTAAGACCAAGAACCAGATTTCTTCCTTTTTTGCGCCGCAGGCGAAAATTTTAGGAATTTTGGAAGGCCTGAAGCAAGATTTCTTAGTTTTTCTGCCACGAAATTCTAAATTTGTAAAAATTTTACAAAATGTAAAAATAGGGCAAAAATATGGCAAATGTAAAAATAGGGAAAAAATAGGGCGGAAAGGTCGAAAATAGGGCAAATGCCCTGTAAATAGGTCAAAAGGGCCACCCTGGTCCCCTCCCTAATAGCATTAAATATCGCAATATATAATTTAATGCCCATCTTCTTTGAAAACAGAATGTAAAAATATTAGAGATTTTTTACAAACTCTTCAAACTAATTTTTAATATTTTCAATTAATCTGTAGAACAAAATTTTGCTGATAAAGACGACTGGCAAATAAATGAAGCGGGATTTCCTGTTATAACCAGAGAAAATGAAAATTTGCAGAAACATTCAGAAGTAAATAGCTCAATGGCTTATATAATGCAAGAGAAATGTTTGTATGTTTATGAGAGAATGTTCTCAAAACATAATATTCAACACCATAAAATATATCGCTTAGATGCTTTATTTCAAAATATTAACTATCACTTTGTTAATCAACATATTTATGGAAATTTTATTGGTTTCCCTATTCATAAGAAAATTATTTATATTGGTGGGATTCATGTTGAAGAAAAAGGAATTTTGATTGAAAGTAAAATTGGAGCAAATGATGTATGTAGGTTATAATAGAGATAGGACCGAAAATGAGATCACGAAAAAAATCAAGATTATAAAGATCGATATACCTTGAACGATTCTCGTAGAAATCACTCTCTTTAAATTTAATGTTGTGTCCGCACTTGCAGAAAGAATATAAATGAAAATAAATAACCCAGCATCGGGTTGGATGGTGGCACAGTCGGTTGTGCTTCGGTCTGGGCTCATTCCTTGATGGTTCAATTCCATCTCCCATCCACAATTTTTCCACAGCATGAACACTCGGACATGACATTTAATTTCCTAATTATATCCTTCCTAATCCTCAAGACAACGAGACCGAGGCACTGTCCTATTCTGCTCTAATTTATTTCCAAATATGGTGGTTAGTAGGCTATTGTATCTATTCGATTTTATAAATAGAGGCCGACTTTTTAAGAGTCGGCCTCTACCTATAGAAATAATTTATGATTTAAGCCTCCCTGTGTTATTCTTGCTACATTTGGAACTGTTAACATAACCGGTAAAATGACAACTTATGATGTTGAAATAATGTTTCGTCAATTTGAGAAATTTGCAGAACAAACTAATTGTATATTTAAAGTCAGACTAGACAAACAATCTTTACCAAAAAATTATAACAAAAATACAATTTTAGTTACTGAAGAAAAAGTTAAACAACAATATATTTTAGGTTTTATGATTTTTGAAAATTATTACTAAATTTTTTAGCCAAAGAAAATACTAAGGTTTTTGTTTCACATTGTGGACAGAATAGTTTAACGGAGGTAATTTAAACAAACAAAGATTTAAAAATTGTTTAATTTAAGTCAATGTATGCAGGTGTTCCTGTGATTTGTATACCGTCTATTGGTGATCAGAATTACAATGCATCAATTGTTGAACAGTTGGGAATTGGAATTTATGTAAGAAGATATGATTCAGAAGGATATGTTTTTGAGGAAGACCTTCACAATGCTTTGATTGAGATTCTCAATGAAAAGTAAGTTCTAATGACATGTGCATTTTAATATACCGTATTTTCTCTAAAATAGCCCCACCCTCTAAAATAGCCCCCCTCTAGAGGTCGATCGAAAAAATAACTCCATGGGGTTATTTTAGAGAAAATACGGTATATTTTTTGTATTTTAATGTGCATTTTAATTAGATGTCGGTAAAATCGTATTTGCTGGATCCCGCACGTGGGATTTATTTTAAAAATAGTTGCAGGACGGGATCCCGCGGGTTTTTAATTCCAATACAGATTTTTAATTCCATCGAGTCGGTATCGGGATTAGCGTCGGGTACTGATAAAATACTGATTATACAAATTGGCATGAATAACACAAAAATTTTGATTCAACGCCTGTTGCTGTCATTTTTTTTAATGTCAAGGCAGCGCAAAAGTTAATAATTAATTATTAGTTTTTCTAGAAAAAATGAATTCGATACAAACAAATTTTATTTACTTTCAAAACATTTTGTCTACAATATGTAAATTATTGTAGCTATTTTATAATTTTTAATAAATTAAAATCAAAAAAGGTATCAAAATGCTTCAAATGAACTACGTGAACGAATTATGAAATATCCACAGTGGATGAAACAAATTTTCATTGAAAAGCTTAGTGAATTTATTGGTCACTGAACTTGTTAGAATGCAAGAAAACGGATGTGAAGAACAATTTTAACTTGTACATATTTGGGTAACTAAAAGGGTGGCTGTTTAATTTAGGGCGCTATTAACCAGTTATATTTGTTCCTATATAGAGTAAAGCAGCTGGATTATAGCTATTTCTCTCCTCTAGCTAGTGCGAAAGGTTAATCGGCGGCTGGGTGCGAACAGCATCTTCAGTAGAAAAACAGCATCTTCAGTAGGAAAAAAGAAAAATTTACAAGCAAAAAGATTTTCCAAGTCCAAAAATTTATGTACTCTGAAACGTCCCCCTTTAGCCGTACTCTGAACCGTCTACTCTGAAACGGCCTACTCTGAATAGTCCCTACTCTGAAACGGCCACTCTGAAACGGCTACTCTGAAAGGTCCCCTACCCTGCATATAAATAGTTATAACTAGAGTCCGGATTTTTATTGAAATAAATTCGCCAAATATGCCATAAAATAATGAAATAAACTGCCAAAATATTGACAAAAAATAGCAAAAATTAGTGAAATATTGAAATAAATTATGGCTTATTCACTAGTAAAAATCAAAAAAATGTTAAATTTTAGAAAAAAATTAATCCCGTCTTTAAAATTTCATATTAGGTTTATACTTCGATAAATTGAGTATTTTTACTGTTGTGCATTTTTAGATGGGACATTTTGGTGATTATCTTCTGTGGGACATTTTGTGGGGTTTGTTTCAGTGGGACAATTTGGGGATTTTTATTCAGGGGGCATTTTGGGGACGCCTGCTTCAATATAGGTTGTTTTGCCGATTTTTTAACCGATTTTGCCAGAATAATTCAAATTTCCCCGTTTTCAGCGCCGCAGGCGAAAATTTTTAGAATTTTGTAAGGTCAAGAAGCCAAATTTCTTCACTTTTTTCCTAAAATTTATTAAAAATCCCAAAATTTTGGTAAAAATATGCAAAAATATTGAAATAATTTGCAAAAAGTACAAAATATTGAAATAACTGGAAAATTTGCAAAATATTGAAATATATTGAAATACAGCTTTGTTCAGAATCATGATATCGAAAAACTACATAATAGCACATTTGTCTCCTCTCGACAAAGTGTATTTGCAAAAAAAGATTTATTTCAATAAAAATCCGGACTCTAATACATAATGACACAAGGAATTTTTAACATTTTACCGAGGTAAAGTAGTCAAGAATTTCAGAATATAGTTCCGGTTTTCAAAAGTGCCCTAATTTTTAAAGCAATCATAAACTTTTCTAGAATATTTTAAAAAAGATTTTCGGGTCTATCCTATCCTTTAAATTTTTAAAACAAGTGAAAAACTCTCAAGATATTTCAAAAATTATTTACAAATCTTTCCTATCATTGAAAATCATTTCGGAAAGTTAGTAGGTTTATTTTCATATTTTAGTCAAAAAAGTGTTTATTTTTCAAAGCATGAATATTTTATTTATTCAACATTGCAAAATTATTTAACAAAAAAATTTTTTATGTATTTTTTTGTTTTTTGTTAAATTATTTGTTACCCATTTTCATTTTTATTATACAATATTATTATCTAACAACTTTTATTTAACATTTTGATAAATTTTATCTTCTATGAAATTTTCGCTAAAATGAAATTTTCGCTAAAAATTACTCACCATTTTCGCTAAAATGGTGAGTAAATTTGAGCTTGTCTATACTTTTTACTCCTTCAGCTAGTGCAAAAGTTGTTTGGCGGCTGGGAGCTGAAAGTGAACATCACAGCCATAGGAATTAAATAGCTATATGCTTTACAGTTGTTAAATAAGCAGAAAAAATATATAATGAAAATTTGCTTTAGAAATAAATATTTAAAATAAAAAACATAAATTTAGCCTTAATTTTATTATACATTTTAAGAGAATTTATAGGTGTTTTATTTTTGCAAAAAAAATTGCGAAAAAATTTTTTCCATAATTCTCGACAACCATATTGTTCTAATTGCTGTATAATTGCTTATTCTGTATTTATTCTCTCAATACGGTGATATGCATTCAATTCACTTGATCATCCATATCTAAAGCCCTCACTTAATCTGCCATTTAAATCCCCCGTTATCTCTCATATCGAATACTGTGATTTACTTGACTTTAAGTCATTGGTAAAAAATACATTTACATATTATGCGAAGTAAGAATCATCGAAGTGTCAATTGCTTTAATGTTTCAAAATTTATTAAAATAGAAAAGTTTTTTATCAAAAATGTTAAATATAAAATATAAATACTTTGAGTGCTAATAAAAATTTTAAGCATTTTTCGAAAACAACTTTTTCCTCCTGTCGTACAAATAAAAACTTTAGGGAAGCATTTATGTTTGATTACATAAATGTTAAAAATAAGTTTAAAAAATTATAAATTGTGTAATGAGGAAATAAATTTAAATAACAAATTTGGGCAGTATCTGAAAGGAGTGCTCGGATCGCATTTTTCCTTACATTTTTCCTTACCTCGGAATGGGGTCAATTTTCCTTAGTATTTGATGTTTGTCATAAGGCAAAATTGTGTAAAAAATAAAGTTTTTCTCTGCTTATTTTGTTGGGTGAGTGGCAAAACTCGGTCTTACAAAGCTCGGTCGAGGCAAAAATTTGGTCGGACAAACTTGGAAAGGCCAAGTCTGTCTTACCAAAACTCGGTCCATTTTGTTTGGGATTTTTTTTGGATGAGTGCTGTTATCTTTGGTTCTTTATTTTCGTGTCAGGCTATCTAACAGAACGGAAAAACAACAACAGACAAATTGCACCGAGTTTTGGTAAGACCGACTTGATCGTTCCAAGTTTTGTCCGACCGAGCTTTGTAAGACCGAGTTTTGCCACTCACCCAACAAAATAAACAGAAAAAACTTTATTTTTTACACAATTTTGCCTTATGACAAACATCAAATACTAAGGAAAATTGACCCCATTCCGAGGTAAGGAAAAATGTAAGGAAAAATGCGATCCGAGCACTCCTTTCAGATACGGTCCAAATTTGAATGGCTATAGTTGACTATTTTTATATTCCATATTTAAAAAACTAATTGTTGTCATATTTTTTAACATTTATAAATAAAATTTAAAAAATATTCACAAAGGAATTCATATGCATATTAATACTAGCACCTTAACGGATATATGTATACATAATTTTCTTTTAAATAATAAAATATTACAAGCTTTATTTAATTTTAGATAACAATGAAACTATTTCTATTATTGATATGTTTGTTCACACTGATAAATGTTGGATGCGGATTGGTCAGATTTTTAGATTAAATATGGAAATAGAAATATATAGAGACAAAATTCATAGATTTGTAATAAATATACGAAAAGGATAAAAAATATACGCGAGCAATTATTCCCTCAGATCGTGTTATTAATATCCTGAAACGTTTTAATCTACTCACAATACAAGTTATAGTTGAATTTATTTGATTTGCAAAAAATTTTCATAACTATTGTTTATATGTATATGTCTGCCCGACCTTTAATTAATTGCTCAGCGGCGCTGAGCTAAAATTTAGGTATGAATAGAGCTGTTTAGAATTTCTATTCTCGAGGGTTGTTTTCATACGATTCTTGAATATTTGAAAAGTTTATGTTTCAAGCGCTAAAAATAAGAAATCTGCTTATTAGGTAAGAAAAAAAAGGTAAGAAAAAAAAAGTAAGAAAAAAAAGGTAAGAAAAAAAATAAGAAATCGGCTTATCAAAATCTGGATTTTAATTTCAATTGGAACTTTAATTCTAATTAAGTATTCTAATTTGTTGAAATAAAATTTATTAAAATTTAATATGGTAAATATGTATAATAAATAATGGTACACAAATACTATAATTTTCAAAAAATATTATTTTTAATGGAATGAGAAAAAGCTTGTTTTAGATTTCCCTATCGCGTTTAACGTCCAATTAAAAATAAAAATCACTTTATTTAAAGAAAACTAAACTTTTTTTTATTATTGCTTGCATTAATATTTATTAGTAAAAGAAGTGAAAACCAAGAAAATGGTTTTTTATTATATCTTTATTTATTTAATTTAACGCAATTTAATGCGTTTATTCAAGAGTGTTAAATTTTATAATTAATAATTTAAAATTAAGTTTTTATAAAAAGATTGATAACTTTTTTAATAACTAATTTTTGATATAAGCAATAGAATAGATTAGAAATGTGAGTAAATAGAGCTATTTTAAATTTTATTTACTTTAAAGCTAAAAAATAAAATTTTTTATTTTAAATTTATCCTTAATATTATTTATTATTAAAAATTTTAAGGAATTTTAAATTTTCTATATTTTAAATTTATTTTTATGTTTTATTGTTCTTCTTGTTCTTGTTATTCTTAAAATTACTCCAGACTGTATTGAATTTGATGTTACACAAAATTTTTTAAAAGCAAACTCTTTAAAACATCATCATTTATTAAAATATATCATTAGTAGTAAAAAATACAACTGACTAATTTTTTTAAATATTTCATTTTCTATAAAGAAATACAACTTTAATATTACATTTTTAATAATATTGAATAAATTAATAGTTCTTTTTGAGTCAATATTTGCGTTATCATTTTAACAAATACCCCTTTATTATGTAGATAATTGTACCATTTAATTAATCTTTATTATAAATAAATAATTTTATAGGAACTTCAATAATTTTTATGATATTTAGTTGATTTATAAGTAAATCACAAAGTGAAAAAGCTTTTTTTTAATAATATTTTTTAAATAAACTGTTATGTACGTGACTTGTATGTCTACGTACTAACAAGAATAAAAGATAAGACAGTATCTAACAACTGTGCTTTATCTACAACAATATATATAATAAGGGCGAACAATAGGAATATGGCAAGATGCCGAATATGTGGAGACAGAATAGAATAGAATAACACTGCGACAATAGACTAAGACCGCGACTGAATACTAGGAAGGCTTTTATACTAAGCCAATACCTAACACCTCCCTCTTTTAATGAGAATAACTTACACTTGAATCAAATAATACTCCGAGGGTCTAATTACGAATAATGTCTCCAAACAACAAAAATACATAAAAAGGGGCAAAATACATAATTACAAAATGGGCAATACAAAAAATACAAACAAAAAAATATTATCACAACAAAAATATTATCTCAACCCTCAAGCATCAATGCTAATACCACTCATCTTTTCATCGTCATCATTCTTCTCATCGGTTGGCTTCGGCTCGTCTAAAACATCAATCGAATCTTCTTCTGGAATGTTTTTAGAATTATCTTCTTGAATTTCTGAATCGTTTTTCTTCGAATTGATATTTTTATTGAATAGCTGATTGAGCTTTACGCTTTTCTCATCAATAGAATTATCAGAATCTGATTGGTTTTTCTCTAACCAATACTTCTTTCGAATATGCCATTCTTCGCGACTTACAATGCACTTGAGACGTGGAACTTCGATTCGCCATTTCTGCCCTACTTTGTTGACTAATTTTCCCGGCAGCCATAAAGTTTTTCCGTTTTTATTTGTGTTTTTGACTAACACTTGTTCAGCATTGCGAATCGGCTTTTTTATGCCATCTCTTGGGCGTTTCTTCGCCTTTGAATATTTTCTTTTTCCAGAATGGACTTTCTTCATTTTTCAACAATGGTTGAGGACTACGCCATTTTTTCTGTTTTGGAGAATTGAATATTTCTTTTGGAATGAATTTTGCTAGAATCGTAGAATTCGTTCCGAATTTATTCAAGATTGGTAAGCCCAGAATATTGACATCTCCTTTGACTAAATGGAATTCTTCTTCTGACGTAATTCCGAATAGCTCTACAATTGCTTTGAATTTTCCTTCAATCTGGAATTTTGTCTTTCCTAGGCCGACGCCTGAATAATCAACTTTGAATAATTCGGGATTACCGATTTTCGTCCAAATCTCTTCATTAAGAATATTTATTTGGCTTGCCGAATCAACGATCATCTCGACTAATTTTTCATTCAATTTCAATTTTTGCGTGATCCATTTTTGTTTAATCAGAATAGAATTTGGATTCACGATGTCCGTAATCCCACAAAACGTGCCTGAAGAATCTTTAGGCTTACGACAATCACGTCCGTAATGTCCAAAACGACCACAATTGAAGCACTGAATGTCTTTGAATTTGTTTTGGCTCTCTGAATAATCCGAATAATTGTTGAATCTCTGATTTCCCGAATTGTAGTTGAACTTCTTTAGGTAATTGTTTCTAATAAATTCATTTTCTGAATTATCTTTCATTTTCGAATTTTGAATCGGTTGAGCCTGAATAGGAATTTTACTAACATTATTTACTTCGAATGAATAATCAGGTTCAAATTTTACCTTTTCTTGAATATTCTCAAAAATCTTTGCATCAGCCTTTGTTGCTAAATAACTTCGACATTCTTCCAATAACTGTTTGAATGTACATTGCTCCGAATTTGAATGTCGTTCAACGAATCGCAAACAAATTTGACGCAAATCATTGGCTTCTTCAGGAATGCCTGCAATGAATTAAGAATTTTCGAATCTTCTACAGTTAAGGCCATTCCTGCCTTTTCACATTCCGAATTAACTAGGGTCCCAAAATCTAATACTTTCTCAACACAGGGACATCTTAACTTAATAACTTCGAATCGTTTTACTATTTTGGACCGAGGGTCACTGAATTCACTTTCTAACTCTTGAATGAGAATATCGAATCTCATCGAATCTAACTTCTGGGGCATCATTTTTTGTGAAATCTTAGCATATTCACTACCACCTAATTTGGCTACTAATAATCGGACTTTTACATTTTCGGCTAAGGAATTACCTTCGTTCTCAAAGAATGATTTGTGCTTCCCAAACCAGGAAGCGAATGTTTTGCCCTTGTCCAAATCGAATTCAAATTCTTGAATAACCGAATTTAACTTGCAATATAGTTCAGCTGACTTTTCCTCTTCAGAATCTTCTTTTGCGTTTGTTTTGCCGAATTCCTTCCTCATTTGCTTCATTTCTTCACGATAAGTCGCCATAAAGTCTTGGCTTGACTTCAGAATTTCACTTAGAATTTTTGCTGAATCTGTGTCCATTTGGAACTAGAATAACAATTAGAATTGAATATTATCCGAATAAGAATAATACCTTTTGAATCAGGTTCGAATACCCGACCGCGCCACTGTTATGTACGTGACTTGTATGTCTACGTACTAACAAGAATAAAAGATAAGACAGTATCTAACAACTGTGCTTTATCTACAACAATATATATAATAAGGGCGAACAATAGGAATATGGCAAGATGCCGAATATGTGGAGACAGAATAGAATAGAATAACACTGCGACAATAGACTAAGACCGCGACTGAATACTAGGAAGGCTTTTATACTAAGCCAATACCTAACATAAACGTTGTTTAGTATTATTATTTCCTCGGAGAAAAGTTAATTAATTTGTTAATTGTTTGCATAATTTTATGTAATTTATCGAATTTAATTATTTAGTTTATTTCCATATAATTAAAAATTATTTGTTTAATATTTAAAATTAATCAAATGTTATTTGCAAGATTTGCATGTTCTCTCATATTATTTCAATGTTTGCATTGATAATTAATTTTTGTAAATTAATTTTACTAAGTTAGTTAAAACGTGAAAATTTTTGCAATAATTTATTTAGTGAATTATAAAAAATTTGTAAGAAATATCCAATTAAACATAAACATTCAGCATTTTTAAATTGTTTATTTTGATTTTCTTCATATTAATCTTATTCTTTCTTAGAATTTTGGTTTGAATACTATTGACTTAATCCATTTTTTCGGCGATATTTATTTATTTTTATCATAAATTCTCTAAATTGTGTTATATCATCAATTTTTTGTCAATTGATATATCTCAGCTTGACTTAAGTATGAATCATATTTGTATATTTTTAAAATTTATGGAAAAGTCAAAAACTAGGATTGGGTCATCATCCGTAAGTTCTTGATGAAAAATTTATTTAATTCCTAAAAATTTTTAAAATAAAGTATGAATTTTTTATGAAATAATTGCCAAAAAGTATGAAAAGTTTTTCATATTTCTATGCCAAAATATGATGGCTTTTATTTTTTGAAGTTCAATAACAAATAAATTATTAATATGTATTATTAAGAATATTAATTTTATTATTATATGTATATCTTTTACAAAATGTTATCATTCATATTAAGTTAAATAAATGTTTGTGAATATTAAATAAATTAATAATATATGTAAAAGTGAAGTTTTTGATTAAATAATTATTTTATTTATATAATTTTAATTAAAATTTTTAGGTTTTTAATGAACATAATAATTCATTACTCAAATAATTTTATTTGTTTTTATCAAATAATTTTTTTGATTTTTATAAATTATTTCTTAAATTTAAAATTAATTTAAATATAAAATTTAAATAAAATTTTAGAAAATTAATTTTTTATATTTAAATATATTTTTTATGTTTCTATAAAATATAAAAACTAATAAATCAGAATTAATTCAAACCTTCCCATATTAATAAGAAGATTTTAATTAAATTAGTAGCTATGGTCAAATAATAATTATTTTTTAATAATTATAAATAATAATATTCTCGTTCCAAATCAAAGGCCCTCCTGAGTCTCCTTGCTCTAGATCAGTTAAATTAATTAAATATTTTTATAGGCCATATGATATAATTTTCTTTACATGTTTAACTTCATTATTTGAATTAAAGTTTAATACATATAATTATAATAATTAAATTATTTTTTAGAAATATTTACTTGAAAATATTAAAATAATTAATTGTATAAAAATAAAATCAAAAATTTTGCTCAATTTATAAATAAAAATATAAAATTTTGTAATTATTTAAATAATTTTTATTTTATAAATGTCTGATTGCTTGATTTTTCTTATTCACTTTATTTAATTTCTAAACATTATTTATGATAATGGTAATAATTTATATTAAATTTATTAGTAAATTATTTTAATAATTAATTATTTTAGTACTATGACTATTAATTACTGCCATGTCTTGTTCGCAGCAAAACTTTTTTGTGTAATTAACTAATTTAATTTAAAATTAAATTTTATTTTATAAAATTTTACAAGTGAAAACGCTACAGTCGCGTAATTAAAAAACTGTTTTTAATAATTAATTCTAAATTAATAGACCTTCAAAAATTTATAAGGTTTAAAAAACTTTATTTAAAATAATAAAAATAAATAAAAAATATTTATTTTTTATTAAAGCAAAAACAATTCTTATTTTTTAAAGAAATTATAAAAGAATGAATAAAGAAAATCATTTTGTAAAGGGACAAAAAAAGGCGGGTGTCAACATCTTTTATTTTTCAATAAAATTATTTTAAAATTAAATATTTTTACAATCAACGATTAAAAATTTAAAGAGAAAAATACAGTAATATTTAATAATATTACTGTTTTTTAAATTTAATAATATTAAATAATATAATTTTTAAAAAAGTAATTCTTTACATTACGCATCGTTTGTTTATGTAATTATTTTTACAGATTTTATAAATTTTAATATTTTTTAGTTTATTTATTTTAATATTATTTGTATTAAATAAATATTTAATATAACATTTTAGTTTTTTTGTTTAATAATTAATTTATTTACTAGTTAAATTTATATCCAAAATATTTTCTGGAAAGTAAACATTTAATTTTTATAGCGGTCCTCCGCTGTTTATTAATAGCGGTCCTCCGCTGTCTCCTTTAGTGTCTCCCTTCAAAATTATTTACATTTTTTTATTTATTTTTATCAATAATATTTTTACTTTTTAAATTTAATTAAATTATAAAAATAATTTCTTTCGTATAAATATTTATTTATAACTGTTTTAGAAATTAATTTTATAAAAATAGAATATTGAAATAGTTTTTTGTTAATTAAAAATCTGAAACCGATTATTTGAACAAATTCTGAACTCGGTTTAAATTTAATATAAATTTTAATATTTATTGTAGAAATTTTTAATTTTGTTTATTATGTTCTAATAAAATTATTAATTAAAAATTCTTGTCACAGATTCTTTCGTTGCTTTATTTTTGCAGACAAAATGTTGCTATTAAATTGGTGTAAAGCGTTTTTTAAATAAATTATTAATCTTTCTGCACGGATTTTATCATAAATATAGTATAAGTTCATGCAAAAATATTTTATAATTATTCTCAGTTTAATAAAAACTAATTTTTAAACTAATTTTAGTAATATTTAGACCAAAAATAATTTACTTTAAATGTTGGGTACTATTTTTATTTACTAAAAGATTGCAAAATTTTTAGTTAAAATTTATCTATTTTTAAATACTATTGAAATATTATCGAGATATTTACATTTTTATTTAGATTAATAGTGCAATTTCTGATGTATATACTGCTACAAGTGCTGAAATCAAAGAATTATTTTTACATTTTAATGAAATGAACATTGATCCTTCCATTGATTGTAGATTTATATCTAGATTTTTAAATTAGTGCAGTAAATTAGTGCATTTTTAAATAATTTATTAAATTTTCTTTAAAAATTAGTTAATTTATTAGATGAAAAATTTAATTTAAAAATTTTTATTTGCAAAAACTACTAATTTAATATTTAAATACTACATATAAAAATATATAATAAAAATATATTAATATGCTCCAAATATTCGGATTTTTTATAAAGCTACTATAATAAATAATTAATTATAATAATTCCATATGTAAGAATTATATTTATTTTTTTGGTGCGCCAAATTTTTTTGGTCAAGCTATTGTAATTATTTTGATATTTTTATATAATTTCATCATATACTTATTTACTTATTTTAATAAAATTCTACTAAATTACATAGAAATAATCTTTCGTAGAACTATTTATTCTGAGATACTAAACAAATTGATACAGATTTTAAAGTAATATCTTAAAAATATTTTTTAAGATAAATGTTGTTTTTTGCAAATTTTTACTTGTAATTTTCATTATTTTCTTAAAATTTTTAACATCATAAATAATTTATTTATTGTATTTTATAAATTAACAAAAATATTTATTTAATAAATTACAACAATTGAGCTATTTTAAATTTTTAGCAATTTTAGAACCATATAAATGGTGTTAAACCTGTTGAATGTTTTTTCCAAGTTGTCTAAACAAGAGATCCTTTCAGATATTTACATATTTAATCCATTTAAATTAATTTTATTTTAATTTACACATATATTTTTTTGTCGTTAATCTTTATTAAATTTGTATATATATTTTTGTTTATTTATTATATTTAATTCAGATTTAATTTTATGATTACAATATTTTTTAAATAAATATAATATAATTTGTTGAGAATGTTTTTTTTGAAATGTGGTCAATTAAATTTTTTTTATTATAATTTGCAAATTGGACTTGCATTGACATTGGTGTTTATTTCAATTTTTTTATTATAAATATTTACATCCTTCTAATTTAAATTAAAATAATTGCAGATATTAAAAATATTTTTTTATTTTGATAAATTATTAGCTGGGCATAGAATTGATTTTAAGAACGATTTCATTTTAATTCTTATTATTTAATTTTAGTACTCTTGATTTAAATTAAAATTATTTAAATATAAAATTTAAAAAATTTATTTTAAATAAACGATAATAATTTTATGTAAATAAACATTCTATATAGTAATTTGTTATTTTTATTGCAAATATCAAATGATATTTAAAATAGCATTTCTTTCGTAATTAATCATTTTCTTCCTCTAAAATTTCTTTTGCATCTAAAATTTATATATGTAATAATATTTGTTGTTTTATATTAATCAATCACAGTTTATAAATAATTTACATTTTATCAATAAACATATAAATATATTATGATAAACAATTCCTTTGCCATTAAAAATTCAATAAGTATTAAAAATATAAATTAAGTTTTTTATATTATTTAAATAGAGAAAAATACATAAATATAAATATGATTAATTCATTTTAAAGTGTGATTAGAAGAAATTTAAAATTGTATTTTTTGCAAGAATTACTAATATTAATTTAACATTAAATATCCAAAATTTTATATTTACAGACTTTTAAAAATTTGTGATATTATTAAATTTGATATTTTTATCTAAATAGTAATTTAAAAATTATTTAATATTTTTATATAAATTCGTGAAATTTTATATTAATCTAAATGTTGGAATTTTTAACCTAATACAGCTAAAGAATTTAATAATAAAATAAATGCATAATATTTTATAACATTAATTTGTATTAATAATACATATAATCGAATAATAATTTATAATAATAATAATATAATTATAATAATGAGTTTTATAAAAATATAATATATTTATAAAAAGAATTTTGAAATAAGATAAAAGATTCATTACAGGTAGATAAGATAAATCAGAAAACTTGATTGGACTAATGAGATAACCTGTAAACGTTGCATTAAATCAATTCTATATATTAGCAAGGTAAATTAATATATTAAAAACAATTGAACTTACGAAAAAAACTACATATGAAGATTAAAAATTTTTAATGAAACTTTACCAAAATTATTTCAACAATTATTTACAAAACAAAGAAAAAATGTCAAAAAATTGTTCAACCAGCCATTGACATAAAAATTATATAAAAAGCTATAGAAATACACTTTGTTTATATCGGGTACAACATCGAAGATAAAGTTCAAGTAAGGAATTAATAACTTCAGGTTTGACAGATTTAATAAAATTAAAATTTAATAAAATCTGATGACAATTGACATAATAATAAAATCTGATGACAATTTGACATAATAATCAGTAAATATTAAAATTTTAGAAAATATATTCAAACTTAAAATATAATATTCGTTGAGCGGAATAAATTTTTAAAATATATTAATAAATAAAAATATTTGATCATATATTATATTATTTATGATATTTATGAAATATTCCTTAATTGGTAATTAAAAAAGGTATTATATTATTATTATATTATATTAGAATAGTAATTTTATGTAAAATATTAACGAGAAATTTGTAAAAGAAAAGTGATAGAAGATAAATAGTTTGATAGAATATGACATAATTAGCTGATTTTAGAATTTCGTGAGTTTATAATTATATTATATTAGAATAGTAATTTTATGTAAAATATTAACGAGAAATTTGAAAAAGAAAAGTGATAGAAGATAAATAGTTTGATAGAATATGACATAATTAGCTGATTTTAGAATTTCGTGAGTTTATAATTATATTATATTAGAATAGTAATTTTATGTAAAATATTAACGAGAAATTTGTAAAAGAAAAGTGATAGAAGATAAATAGTTTGATAGAATATGACATAATTAGCTGATTTTAGAATTTCGTGAGTTTATAATTATATTATATTAGAATAGTAATTTTATGTAAAATATTAACGAGAAATTTGTAAAAGAAAAGTGATAGAAGATAAATAGTTTGATAGAATATGACATAATTAGCTGATTTTAGAATTTCGTGAGTTTATAATTATATTATATTAGAATAGTAATTTTATGTAAAATATTAACGAGAAATTTGTAAAAGAAAAGTGATAGAAGATAAATAGTTTGATAGAATATGACATAATTAGCTGATTTTAGAATTCGAATTCGATTACATTACTAGAATAAATATGGCACTAATAATTTTGACGAGTCTAAATGAAAACAAAATTTATATTTTTATTATTCACGCACAATTGACATTATCTGTTTATTTAGTTCGTAGAACTTTTATTTCGAATTCGATTACATTACTAGAATAAATATGGCACTAATAATTTTGACGAGTCTAAATGAAAACAAAATTTATATTTTTATTATTCACACACAATTGACATTATCTGTTTATTTAGTTCGTAGAACTTTTATTTCGAATTCGATTACATTACTAGAATAAATATGGCACTAATAATTTTGACGAGTCTAAATGAAAACAAAATTTATATTTTTATTATTCACACACAATTGACATTATCTGTTTATTTAGTTCGTAGAACTTTTATTTCGAATTCGATTACATTACTAGAATAAATATGGCACTAATAATTTTGAAAAGTCTAAATGAAAACAAAATTTATATTTTTATTATTCACGCACAATTGACATTATCTGTTTATTTAGTTCGTATTCTTTTTCAAATTAATTATGTTTGTTTTGATTAGCTCAGTACGTATTGTTCGGGATTGTACTCAATTATTGATCATTATTTTAATAAAACAATATATTCTTTTTCAAATTAATTATGTTTGTTTTGATTAGCTCAGTCCGTATTGTTCGGGATTGTACTCAATTATTGATCATTATTTTTATAAAAAAATATATTCTTTTTCAAATTAATTATGTTTGTTTTGATTAGCTCAGTACGTATTGTTCGGGATTGTACTCAATTATTGATCATTATTTTAATAAAACAATATATTCTTTTTCAAATTAATTATGTTTGTTTTGATTAGCTCAGTACGTATTGTTCGGGATTGTACTCAATTATTGATCATTATTTTTATAAAACAATATATTCTTTTTCAAATTAATTATGTTTGTTTTGATTAGCTCAGTACGTATTGTTCGGGATTGTACTCAATTATTGATCATTATTTTTATAAAACAATATATTCTTTTTCAAATTAATTATGTTTGTTTTGATTAGCTCAGTACGTATTGTTCGGGATTGTACTCAATTATTGATCATTATTTTAATAAAACAATATATTCTTTTTCAAATTAATTATGTTTTTTTGATTAGCTCAGTACGTATTGTTCGGGATTGTGCTCAATTATTGATCATTATTTTAATAAAACAATATATTCTTTTTCAAATTAATTATGTTTTTTTGATTAGCTCAGTACGTATTGTTCGGGATTGTACTCAATTATTGATCATTATTTTTATAAAACAATATATTCTTTTTCAAATTAATTATGTTTGTTTTGATTAGCTCAGTACGTATTGTTCGGGATTGTACTCAATTATTGATCATTATTTTAATAAAACAATATATTCTTTTTCAAATTAATTATGTTTGTTTTGATTAGCTCAGTACGTATTGTTCGGGATTGTACTCAATTATTGATCATTATTTTTATAAAACAATATATTCTTTTTCAAATTAATTATGTTTGTTTTGATTAGCTCAGTACGTATTGTTCGGGATTGTACTCAATTATTGATCATTATATTTATAAAACAATATATTCTTTTTCAAATTAATTATGTTTGTTTTGATTAGCTCAGTACGTATTGTTCGGGATTGTACTCAATTATTGATCATTATTTTAATAAAACAATATATTCTTCTTCAAATTAATTATGTTTTTTTGATTAGCTCAGTACGTATTGTTCGGGATTGTACTCAATTATTGATCATTATTTTAATAAAACAATATATTCTTTTTCAAATTAATTATGTTTTTTTGATTAGCTCAGTACGTATTGTTCGGGATTGTACTCAATTATTGATCATTATTTTTATAAAACAATATATTCTTTTTCAAATTAATTATGTTTGTTTTGATTAGCTCAGTACGTATTGTTCGGGATTGTACTCAATTATTGATCATTATTTTAATAAAACAATATATTCTTCTTCAAATTAATTATGTTTTTTTGATTAGCTCAGTACGTATTGTTCGGGATTGTACTCAATTATTGATCATTATTTTAATAAAACAATATATTCTTTTTCAAATTAATTATGTTTTTTTGATTAGCTCAGTACGTATTGTTCGGGATTGTGCTCAATTATTGATCATTATTTTAATAAAACAATATATTCTTTTTCAAATTAATTATGTTTTTTTGATTAGCTCAGTACGTATTGTTCGGGATTGTACTCAATTATTGATCATTATTTTTATAAAACAATATATTCTTTTTCAAATTAATTATGTTTGTTTTGATTAGCTCAGTACGTATTGTTCGGGATTGTACTCAATTATTGATCATTATTTTTATAAAACAATATATTCTTTTTCAAATTAATTATGTTTGTTTTGATTAGCTCAGTACGTATTGTTCGGGATTGTACTCAATTATTGATCATTATTTTAATAAAACAATATATTCTTTTTCAAATTAATTATGTTTTTTTGATTAGCTCAGTACGTATTGTTCGGGATTGTACTCAATTATTGATCATTATTTTTATAAAACAATATATTCTTTTTCAAATTAATTATGTTTGTTTTGATTAGCTCAGTACGTATTGTTCGGGATTGTACTCAATTATTGATCATTATTTTAATAAAACAATATATTCTTTTTCAAATTAATTATGTTTGTTTTGATTAGCTCAGTACGTATTGTTCGGGATTGTACTCAATTATTGATCATTATTTTTATAAAACAATATATTCTTTTTCAAATTAATTATGTTTGTTTTGATTAGCTCAGTACGTATTGTTCGGGATTGTACTCAATTATTGATCATTATTTTAATAAAACAATATATTCTTTTTCAAATTAATTATGTTTGTTTTGATTAGCTCAGTACGTATTGTTCGGGATTGTACTCAATTATTGATCATTATTTTTATAAAACAATATATTCTTTTTCAAATTAATTATGTTTGTTTTGATTAGCTCAGTACGTATTGTTCGGGATTGTACTCAATTATTGATCATTATATTTATAAAACAATATATTCTTTTTCAAATTAATTATGTTTGTTTTGATTAGCTCAGTACGTATTGTTCGGGATTGTACTCAATTATTGATCATTATTTTAATAAAACAATATATTCTTTTTCAAATTAATTATGTTTGTTTTGATTAGCTCAGTACGTATTGTTCGGGATTGTGCTCAATTATTGATCATTATTTTAATAAAACAATATATTCTTTTTCAAATTAATTATGTTTTTTTGTACGTATTGTTCGGGATTGTACTCAATTATTGATCATTATTTTTATAAAACAATATATTCTTTTTCAAATTAATTATGTTTGTTTTGATTAGCTCAGTACGTATTGTTCGGGATTGTACTCAATTATTGATCATTATTTTTATAAAACAATATATTCTTTTTCAAATTAATTATGTTTGTTTTGATTAGCTCAGTACGTATTGTTCGGGATTGTACTCAATTATTGATCATTATTTTAATAAAACAATATATTCTTTTTCAAATTAATTATGTTTGTTTTGATTAGCTCAGTACGTATTGTTCGGGATTGTACTCAATTATTGATCATTATTTTTATAAAACAATATATTCTTTTTCAAATTAATTATGTTTGTTTTGATTAGCTCAGTACGTATTGTTCGGGATTGTACTCAATTATTGATCATTATTTTTATAAAACAATATATTCTTTTTCAAATTAATTATGTTTGTTTTGATTAGCTCAGTACGTATTGTTCGGGATTGTACTCAATTATTGATCATTATTTTTATAAAACAATATATTCTTTTTCAAATTAATTATGTTTGTTTTGATTAGCTCAGTACGTATTGTTCGGGATTGTACTCAATTATTGATCATTATTTTTATAAAACAATATATTCTTTTTCAAATTAATTATGTTTGTTTTGATTAGCTCAGTACGTATTGTTCGGGATTGTACTCAATTATTGATCATTATTTTAATAAAACAATATATTCTTTTTCAAATTAATTATGTTTGTTTTGATTAGCTCAGTACGTATTGTTCGGGATTGTACTCAATTATTGATCATTATTTTAATAAAACAATATATTCTTTTTCAAATTAATTATGTTTGTTTTGATTAGCTCAGTACGTATTGTTCGGGATTGTACTCAATTATTGATCATTATTTTTATAAAACAATATATTCTTTTTCAAATTAATTATGTTTGTTTTGATTAGCTCAGTACGTATTGTTCGGGATTGTACTCAATTATTGATCATTATTTTAATAAAACAATATATTCTTTTTCAAATTAATTATGTTTGTTTTGATTAGCTCAGTACGTATTGTTCGGGATTGTACTCAATTATTGATCATTATTTTAATAAAACAATATATTCTTTTTCAAATTAATTATGTTTGTTTTGATTAGCTCAGTACGTATTGTTCGGGATTGTACTCAATTATTGATCATTATTTTAATAAAACAATATATTCTTTTTCAAATTAATTATGTTTGTTTTGATTAGCTCAGTACGTATTGTTCGGGATTGTACTCAATTATTGATCATTATTTTTATAAAACAATATATTCTTTTTCAAATTAATTATGTTTGTTTTGATTAGCTCAGTACGTATTGTTCGGGATTGTACTCAATTATTGATCATTATTTTAATAAAACAATATATTCTTTTTCAAATTAATTATGTTTGTTTTGATTAGCTCAGTACGTATTGTTCGGGATTGTACTCAATTATTGATCATTATTTTAATAAAACAATATATTCTTTTTCAAATTAATTATGTTTGTTTTGATTAGCTCAGTACGTATTGTTCGGGATTGTACTCAATTATTGATCATTATTTTTATAAAACAATATATTCTTTTTCAAATTAATTATGTTTGTTTTGATTAGCTCAGTACGTATTGTTCGGGATTGTACTCAATTATTGATCATTATTTTAATAAAACAATATATTCTTTTTCAAATTAATTATGTTTGTTTTGATTAGCTCAGTACGTATTGTTCGGGATTGTACTCAATTATTGATCATTATTTTTATAAAACAATATATTCTTTTTCAAATTAATTATGTTTGTTTTGATTAGCTCAGTACGTATTGTTCGGGATTGTACTCAATTATTGATCATTATTTTTATAAAACAATATATTCTTTTTCAAATTAATTATGTTTGTTTTGATTAGCTCAGTACGTATTGTTCGGGATTGTACTCAATTATTGATCATTATTTTAATAAAACAATATATTCTTTTTCAAATTAATTATGTTTGTTTTGATTAGCTCAGTACGTATTGTTCGGGATTGTACTCAATTATTGATCATTATTTTAATAAAACAATATATTCTTTTTCAAATTAATTATGTTTGTTTTGATTAGCTCAGTACGTATTGTTCGGGATTGTACTCAATTATTGATCATTATTTTAATAAAACAATATATTCTTTTTCAAATTAATTATGTTTGTTTTGATTAGCTCAGTACGTATTGTTCGGGATTGTACTCAATTATTGATCATTATTTTAATAAAACAATATATTCTTTTTCAAATTAATTATGTTTGTTTTGATTAGCTCAGTACGTATTGTTCGGGATTGTACTCAATTATTGATCATTATTTTAATAAAACAATATATTCTTTTTCAAATTAATTATGTTTGTTTTGATTAGCTCAGTACGTATTGTTCGGGATTGTACTCAATTATTGATCATTATTTTAATAAAACAATATATTCTTTTTCAAATTAATTATGTTTGTTTTGATTAGCTCAGTACGTATTGTTCGGGATTGTACTCAATTATTGATCATTATTTTTATAAAACAATATATTCTTTTTCAAATTAATTATGTTTGTTTTGATTAGCTCAGTACGTATTGTTCGGGATTGTACTCAATTATTGATCATTATTTTAATAAAACAATATATTCTTTTTCAAATTAATTATGTTTGTTTTGATTAGCTCAGTACGTATTGTTCGGGATTGTACTCAATTATTGATCATTATTTTAATAAAACAATATATTCTTTTTCAAATTAATTATGTTTGTTTTGATTAGCTCAGTACGTATTGTTCGGGATTGTACTCAATTATTGATCATTATTTTAATAAAACAATATATTCTTTTTCAAATTAATTATGTTTGTTTTGATTAGCTCAGTACGTATTGTTCGGGATTGTACTCAATTATTGATCATTATTTTAATAAAACAATATATTCTTTTTCAAATTAATTATGTTTGTTTTGATTAGCTCAGTACGTATTGTTCGGGATTGTACTCAATTATTGATCATTATTTTAATAAAACAATATATTCTTTTTCAAATTAATTATGTTTGTTTTGATTAGCTCAGTACGTATTGTTCGGGATTGTACTCAATTATTGATCATTATTTTAATAAAACAATATATTCTTTTTCAAATTAATTATGTTTGTTTTGATTAGCTCAGTACGTATTGTTCGGGATTGTACTCAATTATTGATCATTATTTTAATAAAACAATATATTCTTTTTCAAATTAATTATGTTTGTTTTGATTAGCTCAGTACGTATTGTTCGGGATTGTGCTCAATTATTGATCATTATTTTAATAAAACAATATATTCTTTTTCAAATTAATTATGTTTGTTTTGATTAGCTCAGTACGTATTGTTCGGGATTGTACTCAATTATTGATCATTATTTTAATAAAACAATATATTCTTTTTCAAATTAATTATGTTTGTTTTGATTAGCTCAGTGCGTATTGTTCGGGATTGTACTCAATTATTGATCATTATTTTTATAAAACAATATATTCTTTTTCAAATTAATTATGTTTGTTTTGATTAGCTCAGTACGTATTGTTCGGGATTGTGCTCAATTATTGATCATTATTTTAATAAAACAATATATTCTTTTTCAAATTAATTATGTTTGTTTTGATTAGCTCAGTACGTATTGTTCGGGATTGTACTCAATTATTGATCATTATTTTAATAAAACAATATATTCTTTTTCAAATTAATTATGTTTGTTTTGATTAGCTCAGTACGTATTGTTCGGGATTGTACTCAATTATTGATCATTATTTTTATAAAACAATATATTCTTTTTCAAATTAATTATGTTTGTTTTGATTAGCTCAGTACGTATTGTTCGGGATTGTACTCAATTATTGATCATTATTTTATAAAACAATATATTCTTTTTCAAATTAATTATGTTTGTTTTGATTAGCTCAGTACGTATTGTTCGGGATTGTACTCAATTATTGATCATTATTTTTATAAAACAATATATTCTTTTTCAAATTAATTATGTTTGTTTTGATTAGCTCAGTACGTATTGTCCGGGATTGTACTCAATTATTGATCATTATTTTAATAAAACAATATATTCTTTTTCAAATTAATTATGTTTGTTTTGATTAGCTCAGTACGTATTGTTCGGGATTGTACTCAATTATTGATCATTATTTTAATAAAACAATATATTCTTTTTCAAATTAATTATGTTTGTTTTGATTAGCTCAGTACGTATTGTTCGGGATTGTACTCAATTATTGATCATTATTTTAATAAAACAATATATTCTTTTTCAAATTAATTATGTTTGTTTTGATTAGCTCAGTACGTATTGTTGGATTGTACTCAATTATTGATCATTATTTTTATAAAACAATATATTCTTTTTCAAATTAATTATGTTTGTTTTGATTAGCTCAGTACGTATTGTTCGGGATTGTACTCAATTATTGATCATTATTTTTATAAAACAATATATTCTTTTTCAAATTAATTATGTTTGTTTTGATTAGCTCAGTACGTATTGTTCGGGATTGTACTCAATTATTGATCATTATTTTAATAAAACGATATATTCTTTTTCAAATTAATTATGTTTGTTTTGATTAGCTCAGTACGTATTGTTCGGGATTGTACTCAATTATTGATCATTATTTTAATAAAACAATATATTCTTTTTCAAATTAATTATGTTTGTTTTGATTAGCTCAGTACGTATTGTTCGGGATTGTACTCAATTATTGATCATTATTTTAATAAAACAATATATTCTTTTTCAAATTAATTATGTTTGTTTTGATTAGCTCAGTACGTATTGTTCGGGATTGTACTCAATTATTGATCATTATTTTTATAAAACAATATATTCTTTTTCAAATTAATTATGTTTGTTTTGATTAGCTCAGTACGTATTGTTCGGGATTGTACTCAATTATTGATCATTATTTTAATAAAACGATATATTCTTTTTCAAATTAATTATGTTTGTTTTGATTAGCTCAGTACGTATTGTTCGGGATTGTACTCAATTATTGATCATTATTTTAATAAAACAATATATTCTTTTTCAAATTAATTATGTTTGTTTTGATTAGCTCAGTACGTATTGTTCGGGATTGTACTCAATTATTGATCATTATTTTAATAAAACAATATATTCTTTTTCAAATTAATTATGTTTGTTTTGATTAGCTCAGTACGTATTGTTCGGGATTGTACTCAATTATTGATCATTATTTTAATAAAACAATATATTCTTTTTCAAATTAATTATGTTTGTTTTGATTAGCTCAGTACGTATTGTTCGGGATTGTACTCAATTATTGATCATTATTTTTATAAAACAATATATTCTTTTTCAAATTAATTATGTTTGTTTTGATTAGCTCAGTACGTATTGTTCGGGATTGTACTCAATTATTGATCATTATTTTAATAAAACGATATATTCTTTTTCAAATTAATTATGTTTGTTTTGATTAGCTCAGTACGTATTGTTCGGGATTGTACTCAATTATTGATCATTATTTTAATAAAACAATATATTCTTTTTCAAATTAATTATGTTTGTTTTGATTAGCTCAGTACGTATTGTTCGGGATTGTACTCAATTATTGATCATTATTTTTATAAAACAATATATTCTTTTTCAAATTAATTATGTTTGTTTTGATTAGCTCAGTACGTATTGTTCGGGATTGTACTCAATTATTGATCATTATATTAATAAAACGATATATTCTTTTTCAAATTAATTATGTTTGTTTTGATTAGCTCAGTACGTATTGTTCGGGATTGTACTCAATTATTGATCATTATTTTTATAAAACAATATATTCTTTTTCAAATTAATTATGTTTGTTTTGATTAGCTCAGTACGTATTGTTCGGGATTGTACTCAATTATTGATCATTATTTTAATAAAACAATATATTCTTTTTCAAATTAATTATGTTTGTTTTGATTAGCTCAGTACGTATTGTTCGGGATTGTACTCAATTATTGATCATTATTTTTATAAAACAATATATTCTTTTTCAAATTAATTATGTTTGTTTTGATTAGCTCAGTACGTATTGTTCGGGATTGTACTCAATTATTGATCATTATTTTTATAAAACAATATATTCTTTTTCAAATTAATTATGTTTGTTTTGATTAGCTCAGTACGTATTGTTCGGGATTGTACTCAATTATTGATCATTATTTTAATAAAACAATATATTCTTTTTCAAATTAATTATGTTTGTTTTGATTAGCTCAGTACGTATTGTTCGGGATTGTACTCAATTATTGATCATTATTTTTATAAAACAATATATTCTTTTTCAAATTAATTATGTTTGTTTTGATTAGCTCAGTACGTATTGTTCGGGATTGTACTCAATTATTGATCATTATTTTTATAAAACAATATATTCTTTTTCAAATTAATTATGTTTGTTTTGATTAGCTCAGTACGTATTGTTCGGGATTGTACTCAATTATTGATCATTATTTTAATAAAACGATATATTCTTTTTCAAATTAATTATGTTTGTTTTGATTAGCTCAGTACGTATTGTTCGGGATTGTACTCAATTATTGATCATTATTTTAATAAAACAATATATTCTTTTTCAAATTAATTATGTTTGTTTTGATTAGCTCAGTACGTATTGTTCGGGATTGTACTCAATTATTGATCATTATTTTAATAAAACAATATATTCTTTTTCAAATTAATTATGTTTGTTTTGATTAGCTCAGTACGTATTGTTCGGGATTGTACTCAATTATTGATCATTATTTTTATAAAACAATATATTCTTTTTCAAATTAATTATGTTTGTTTTGATTAGCTCAGTACGTATTGTTCGGGATTGTACTCAATTATTGATCATTATTTTAATAAAACGATATATTCTTTTTCAAATTAATTATGTTTGTTTTGATTAGCTCAGTACGTATTGTTCGGGATTGTACTCAATTATTGATCATTATTTTAATAAAACAATATATTCTTTTTCAAATTAATTATGTTTGTTTTGATTAGCTCAGTACGTATTGTTCGGGATTGTACTCAATTATTGATCATTATTTTAATAAAACAATATATTCTTTTTCAAATTAATTATGTTTGTTTTGATTAGCTCAGTACGTATTGTTCGGGATTGTACTCAATTATTGATCATTATTTTAATAAAACAATATATTCTTTTTCAAATTAATTATGTTTGTTTTGATTAGCTCAGTACGTATTGTTCGGGATTGTACTCAATTATTGATCATTATTTTAATAAAACAATATATTCTTTTTCAAATTAATTATGTTTGTTTTGATTAGCTCAGTACGTATTGTTCGGGATTGTACTCAATTATTGATCATTATTTTTATAAAACAATATATTCTTTTTCAAATTAATTATGTTTGTTTTGATTAGCTCAGTACGTATTGTTCGGGATTGTACTCAATTATTGATCATTATTTTAATAAAACAATATATTCTTTTTCAAATTAATTATGTTTGTTTTGATTAGCTCAGTACGTATTGTTCGGGATTGTACTCAATTATTGATCATTATTTTAATAAAACAATATATTCTTTTTCAAATTAATTATGTTTGTTTTGATTAGCTCAGTACGTATTGTTCGGGATTGTACTCAATTATTGATCATTATTTTAATAAAACAATATATTCTTTTTCAAATTAATTATGTTTGTTTTGATTAGCTCAGTACGTATTGTTCGGGATTGTACTCAATTATTGATCATTATTTTAATAAAACAATATATTCTTTTTCAAATTAATTATGTTTGTTTTGATTAGCTCAGTACGTATTGTTCGGGATTGTACTCAATTATTGATCATTATTTTTATAAAACAATATATTCTTTTTCAAATTAATTATGTTTGTTTTGATTAGCTCAGTACGTATTGTTCGGGATTGTACTCAATTATTGATCATTATTTTTATAAAACAATATATTCTTTTTCAAATTAATTATGTTTGTTTTGATTAGCTCAGTACGTATTGTTCGGGATTGTACTCAATTATTGATCATTATTTTAATAAAACAATATATTCTTTTTCAAATTAATTATGTTTGTTTTGATTAGCTCAGTACGTATTGTTCGGGATTGTACTCAATTATTGATCATTATTTTATAAAACAATATATTCTTTTTCAAATTAATTATGTTTGTTTTGATTAGCTCAGTACGTATTGTTCGGGATTGTACTCAATTATTGATCATTATTTTTATAAAACAATATATTCTTTTTCAAATTAATTATGTTTGTTTTGATTAGCTCAGTACGTATTGTTCGGGATTGTACTCAATTATTGATCATTATTTTAATAAAACAATATATTCTTTTTCAAATTAATTATGTTTGTTTTGATTAGCTCAGTACGTATTGTTCGGGATTGTACTCAATTATTGATCATTATTTTATAAAACAATATATTCTTTTTCAAATTAATTATGTTTGTTTTGATTAGCTCAGTACGTATTGTTCGGGATTGTACTCAATTATTGATCATTATTTTTATAAAACAATATATTCTTTTTCAAATTAATTATGTTTGTTTTGATTAGCTCAGTACGTATTGTTCGGGATTGTACTCAATTATTGATCATTATTTTAATAAAACAATATATTCTTTTTCAAATTAATTATGTTTGTTTTGATTAGCTCAGTACGTATTGTTCGGGATTGTACTCAATTATTGATCATTATTTTAATAAAACAATATATTCTTTTTCAAATTAATTATGTTTGTTTTGATTAGCTCAGTACGTATTGTTCGGGATTGTACTCAATTATTGATCATTATTTTAATAAAACAATATATTCTTTTTCAAATTAATTATGTTTGTTTTGATTAGCTCAGTACGTATTGTTCGGGATTGTACTCAATTATTGATCATTATTTTATAAAACAATATATTCTTTTTCAAATTAATTATGTTTGTTTTGATTAGCTCAGTACGTATTGTTCGGGATTGTACTCAATTATTGATCATTATTTTTATAAAACAATATATTCTTTTTCAAATTAATTATGTTTGTTTTGATTAGCTCAGTACGTATTGTTCGGGATTGTACTCAATTATTGATCATTATTTTAATAAAACAATATATTCTTTTTCAAATTAATTATGTTTGTTTTGATTAGCTCAGTACGTATTGTTCGGGATTGTACTCAATTATTGATCATTATTTTAATAAAACAATATATTCTTTTTCAAATTAATTATGTTTGTTTTGATTAGCTCAGTACGTATTGTTCGGGATTGTACTCAATTATTGATCATTATTTTAATAAAACAATATATTCTTTTTCAAATTAATTATGTTTGTTTTGATTAGCTCAGTACGTATTGTTCGGGATTGTACTCAATTATTGATCATTATTTTTATAAAACAATATATTCTTTTTCAAATTAATTATGTTTGTTTTGATTAGCTCAGTACGTATTGTTCGGGATTGTACTCAATTATTGATCATTATTTTAATAAAACAATATATTCTTTTTCAAATTAATTATGTTTGTTTTGATTAGCTCAGTACGTATTGTTCGGGATTGTACTCAATTATTGATCATTATTTTTATAAAACAATATATTCTTTTTCAAATTAATTATGTTTGTTTTGATTAGCTCAGTACGTATTGTTCGGGATTGTACTCAATTATTGATCATTATTTTTATAAAACAATATATTCTTTTTCAAATTAATTATGTTTGTTTTGATTAGCTCAGTACGTATTGTTCGGGATTGTACTCAATTATTGATCATTATTTTAATAAAACAATATATTCTTTTTCAAATTAATTATGTTTGTTTTGATTAGCTCAGTACGTATTGTTCGGGATTGTACTCAATTATTGATCATTATTTTAATAAAACAATATATTCTTTTTCAAATTAATTATGTTTGTTTTGATTAGCTCAGTACGTATTGTTCGGGATTGTACTCAATTATTGATCATTATTTTTATAAAACAATATATTCTTTTTCAAATTAATTATGTTTGTTTTGATTAGCTCAGTACGTATTGTTCGGGATTGTACTCAATTATTGATCATTATTTTTATAAAACAATATATTCTTTTTCAAATTAATTATGTTTGTTTTGATTAGCTCAGTACGTATTGTTCGGGATTGTACTCAATTATTGATCATTATTTTTATAAAACAATATATTCTTTTTCAAATTAATTATGTTTGTTTTGATTAGCTCAGTACGTATTGTTCGGGATTGTACTCAATTATTGATCATTATTTTTATAAAACAATATATTCTTTTTCAAATTAATTATGTTTGTTTTGATTAGCTCAGTACGTATTGTTCGGGATTGTACTCAATTATTGATCATTATTTTTATAAAACAATATATTCTTTTTCAAATTAATTATGTTTGTTTTGATTAGCTCAGTACGTATTGTTCGGGATTGTACTCAATTATTGATCATTATTTTAATAAAACATATATTCTTTTTCAAATTAATTATGTTTGTTTTGATTAGCTCAGTACGTATTGTTCGGGATTGTACTCAATTATTGATCATTATTTTTATAAAACAATATATTCTTTTTCAAATTAATTATGTTTGTTTTGATTAGCTCAGTACGTATTGTTCGGGATTGTACTCAATTATTGATCATTATTTTAATAAAACAATATATTCTTTTTCAAATTAATTATGTTTGTTTTGATTAGCTCAGTACGTATTGTTCGGGATTGTACTCAATTATTGATCATTATTTTTATAAAACAATATATTCTTTTTCAAATTAATTATGTTTGTTTTGATTAGCTCAGTACGTATTGTTCGGGATTGTACTCAATTATTGATCATTATTTTATAAAACAATATATTCTTTTTCAAATTAATTATGTTTGTTTTGATTAGCTCAGTACGTATTGTTCGGGATTGTACTCAATTATTGATCATTATTTTTATAAAACAATATATTCTTTTTCAAATTAATTATGTTTGTTTTGATTAGCTCAGTACGTATTGTTCGGGATTGTACTCAATTATTGATATTGTACTCAATATATTGTACTCAATATATTGTTTTGATTAGCTCAGTATCGTATTGTTCGATATTTTTATAAAACAATATATTCTTTTTCAAATTAATTATGTTTGTTTTGATTAGCTCAGTACGTATTGTTCGGGATTGTACTCAATTATTGATCATTATTTTTATAAAACAATATATTCTTTTTCAAATTAATTATGTTTGTTTTGATTAGCTCAGTACGTATTGTTCGGGATTGTACTCAATTATTGATCATTATTTTAATAAAACAATATATTCTTTTTCAAATTAATTATGTTTGTTTTGATTAGCTCAGTACGTATTGTTCGGGATTGTACTCAATTATTGATCATTATTTTTATAAAACAATATATTCTTTTTCAAATTAATTATGTTTGTTTTGATTAGCTCAGTACGTATTGTTCGGGATTGTACTCAATTATTGATCATTATTTTAATAAAACAATATATTCTTTTTCAAATTAATTATGTTTGTTTTGATTAGCTCAGTACGTATTGTTCGGGATTGTACTCAATTATTGATCATTATTTTTATAAAACAATATATTCTTTTTCAAATTAATTATGTTTGTTTTGATTAGCTCAGTACGTATTGTTCGGGATTGTACTCAATTATTGATCATTATTTTAATAAAACAATATATTCTTTTTCAAATTAATTATGTTTGTTTTGATTAGCTCAGTACGTATTGTTCGGGATTGTACTCAATTATTGATCATTATTTTTATAAAACAATATATTCTTTTTCAAATTAATTATGTTTGTTTTGATTAGCTCAGTACGTATTGTTCGGGATTGTACTCAATTATTGATCATTATTTTTATAAAACAATATATTCTTTTTCAAATTAATTATGTTTGTTTTGATTAGCTCAGTACGTATTGTTCGGGATTGTACTCAATTATTGATCATTATTTTAATAAAACAATATATTCTTTTTCAAATTAATTATGTTTGTTTTGATTAGCTCAGTACGTATTGTTCGGGATTGTACTCAATTATTGATCATTATTTTTATAAAACAATATATTCTTTTTCAAATTAATTATGTTTGTTTTGATTAGCTCAGTACGTATTGTTCGGGATTGTACTCAATTATTGATCATTATTTTTATAAAACAATATATTCTTTTTCAAATTAATTATGTTTGTTTTGATTAGCTCAGTACGTATTGTTCGGGATTGTACTCAATTATTGATCATTATTTTTATAAAACAATATATTCTTTTTCAAATTAATTATGTTTGTTTTGATTAGCTCAGTACGTATTGTTCGGGATTGTACTCAATTATTGATCATTATTTTAATAAAACAATATATTCTTTTTCAAATTAATTATGTTTGTTTTGATTAGCTCAGTACGTATTGTTCGGGATTGTACTCAATTATTGATCATTATTTTAATAAAACAATATATTCTTTTTCAAATTAATTATGTTTGTTTTGATTAGCTCAGTACGTATTGTTCGGGATTGTACTCAATTATTGATCATTATTTTAATAAAACAATATATTCTTTTTCAAATTAATTATGTTTGTTTTGATTAGCTCAGTACGTATTGTTCGGGATTGTACTCAATTATTGATCATTATTTTAATAAAACAATATATTCTTTTTCAAATTAATTATGTTTGTTTTGATTAGCTCAGTACGTATTGTTCGGGATTGTACTCAATTATTGATCATTATTTTAATAAAACAATATATTCTTTTTCAAATTAATTATGTTTGTTTTGATTAGCTCAGTACGTATTGTTCGGGATTGTACTCAATTATTGATCATTATTTTTATAAAACAATATATTCTTTTTCAAATTAATTATGTTTGTCTTGATTAGCTCAGTACGTATTGTTCGGGATTGTACTCAATTATTGATCATTATTTTAATAAAACAATATATTCTTTTTCAAATTAATTATGTTTGTTTTGATTAGCTCAGTACGTATTGTTCGGGATTGTACTCAATTATTGATCATTATTTTAATAAAACAATATATTCTTTTTCAAATTAATTATGTTTGTTTTGATTAGCTCAGTACGTATTGTTCGGGATTGTACTCAATTATTGATCATTATTTTTATAAAACAATATATTCTTTTTCAAATTAATTATGTTTGTTTTGATTAGCTCAGTACGTATTGTTCGGGATTGTGCTCAATTATTGATCATTATTTTAATAAAACAATATATTCTTTTTCAAATTAATTATGTTTGTTTTGATTAGCTCAGTACGTATTGTTCGGGATTGTACTCAATTATTGATCATTATTTTAATAAAACAATATATTCTTTTTCAAATTAATTATGTTTGTTTTGATTAGCTCAGTACGTATTGTTCGGGATTGTACTCAATTATTGATCATTATTTTAATAAAACAATATATTCTTTTTCAAATTAATTATGTTTGTTTTGATTAGCTCAGTACGTATTGTTCGGGATTGTACTCAATTATTGATCATTATTTTAATAAAACAATATATTCTTTTTCAAATTAATTATGTTTGTTTTGATTAGCTCAGTACGTATTGTTCGGGATTGTACTCAATTATTGATCATTATTTTAATAAAACAATATATTCTTTTTCAAATTAATTATGTTTGTTTTGATTAGCTCAGTACGTATTGTTCGGGATTGTACTCAATTATTGATCATTATTTTAATAAAACAATATATTCTTTTTCAAATTAATTATGTTTGTTTTGATTAGCTCAGTACGTATTGTTCGGGATTGTACTCAATTATTGATCATTATTTTAATAAAACAATATATTCTTTTTCAAATTAATTATGTTTGTTTTGATTAGCTCAGTACGTATTGTTCGGGATTGTACTCAATTATTGATCATTATTTTTATAAAACAATATATAAAACAATTATAAAACAATATTTTATAAAACAATATATAAAACAATTATAAAACAATATTTTTATTGCAAATATCAAATGATATTTAAAATAGCATTTCTTTCGTAATTAATCATTTTCTTCCTCTAAAATTTCTTTTGCATCTAAAATTTATATATGTAATAAAATTTTTTGTTTTATATTAATCAATAACAGTTTATAAATAATTTACATTTTATCAATAAACATATAAATATATTATGATAAACAATTCCTTTGCCATTAAAAATTCAATAAGTATTAAAAATATAAATTAAGTTTTTTATATTATTTAAATAGAGAAAAATACATAAATATAAATATGATTAATTCATTTTAAAGTGTGATTAGAAGAAATTTAAAATTGTATTTTTTGCAAGAATTACTAATATTAATTTAACATTAAATATCCAAAATTTTATATTTACAGACTTTTAAAAATTTGTGATATTATTAAATTTGATATTTTTATATAAATTCGTGAAATTTTATTTTTATATAAATTCGTGAAACATATTAATCTAAATGTTGGAATTTTTAACCTAATACAGCTAAAGAATTTAATAATAAAATAAATGCATAATATTTTATAACATTAATTTGTATTAATAATACATATAATCGAATAATAATTTATAATAATAATAATATAATTATAATAATGAGTTTTATAAAAATATAATATATTTATAAAAAGAATTTTGAAATAAGATAAAAGATTCATTACAGGTAGATAAGATAAATCAGAAAACTTGATTGGACTAATGAGATAACCTGTAAACGTTGCATTAAATCAATTCTATATATTAGCAAGGTAAATTAATATATTAAAAACAATTGAACTTACGAAAAAAACTACATATGAAGATTAAAAATTTTTAATGAAACTTTACCAAAATTATTTCAACAATTATTTACAAAACAAAGAAAAAATGTCAAAAAATTGTTCAACCAGCCATTGACATAAAAAATTATATAAAAAGCTATAGAAATACACTTTGTTTATATCGGGTACAACATCGAAGATAAAGTTCAAGTAAGGAATTAATAACTTCAGGTTTGACAGATTTAATAAAATTAAAATTTAATAAAATCTGATGACAATTGACATAATAATAAAATCTGATGACAATTTGACATAATAATCAGTAAATATTAAAATTTTAGAAAATATATTCAAACTTAAAATATAATATTCGTTGAGCGGAATAAATTTTTAAAATATATTAATAAATAAAAATATTTGATCATATATTATATTATTTATGATATTTATGAAATATTCCTTAATTGGTAATTAAAAAAGGTATTATATTATTATTATATTATATTAGAATAGTAATTTTATGTAAAATATTAACGAGAAATTTGTAAAAGAAAAGTGATAGAAGATAAATAGTTTGATAGAATATGACATAATTAGCTGATTTTAGAATTTCGTGAGTTTATAATTATATTATATTAGAATAGTAATTTTATGTAAAATATTAACGAGAAATTTGAAAAAGAAAAGTGATAGAAGATAAATAGTTTGATAGAATATGACATAATTAGCTGATTTTAGAATTTCGTGAGTTTATAATTATATTATATTAGAATAGTAATTTTATGTAAAATATTAACGAGAAATTTGTAAAAGAAAAGTGATAGAAGATAAATAGTTTGATAGAATATGACATAATTAGCTGATTTTAGAATTTCGTGAGTTTATAATTATATTATATTAGAATAGTAATTTTATGTAAAATATTAACGAGAAATTTGTAAAAGAAAAGTGATAGAAGATAAATAGTTTGACAGAATATGACATAATTAGCTGATTTTAGAATTTCGTGAGTTTATAATTATATTATATTAGAATAGTAATTTTATGTAAAATATTAACGAGAAATTTGTAAAAGAAAAGTGATAGAAGATAAATAGTTTGATAGAATATGACATAATTAGCTGATTTTAGAATTTCGTGAGTTTATAATTATATTATATTAGAATAGTAATTTTATGTAAAATATTAACGAGAAATTTGTAAAAGAAAAGTGATAGAAGATAAATAGTTTGATAGAATATGACATAATTAGCTGATTTTAGAATTTCGTGAGTTTATAATTATATTATATTAGAATAGTAATTTTATGTAAAATATTAACGAGAAATTTGTAAAAGAAAAGTGATAGAAGATAAATAGTTTGATAGAATATGACATAATTAGCTGATTTTAGAATTTCGTGAGTTTATAATTATATTATATTAGAATAGTAATTTTATGTAAAATATTAACGAGAAATTTGTAAAAGAAAAGTGATAGAAGATAAATAGTTTGATAGAATATGACATAATTAGCTGATTTTAGAATTTCGTGAGTTTATAATTATATTATATTAGAATAGTAATTTTATGTAAAATATTAACGAGAAATTTGTAAAAGAAAAGTGATAGAAGATAAATAGTTTGATAGAATATGACATAATTAGCTGATTTTAGAATTTCGTGAGTTTATAATTATATTATATTAGAATAGTAATTTTATGTAAAATATTAACGAGAAATTTGTAAAAGAAAAGTGATAGAAGATAAATAGTTTGATAGAATATGACATAATTAGCTGATTTTAGAATTTCGTGAGTTTATAATTATATTATATTAGAATAGTAATTTTATGTAAAATATTAACGAGAAATTTGTAAAAGAAAAGTGATAGAAGATAAATAGTTTGATAGAATATGACATAATTAGCTGATTTTAGAATTTCGTGAGTTTATAATTATATTATATTAGAATAGTAATTTTATGTAAAATATTATCGAGAAATTTGTAAAAGAAAAGTGATAGAAGATAAATAGTTTGATAGAATATGACATAATTAGCTGATTTTAGAATTCGAATTCGATTACATTACTAGAATAAATATGGCACTAATAATTTTGAAAAGTCTAAATGAAAACAAAATTTAGATTTTTATTATTCCCACACAATTGACATTATCCGTTTATTTAGTTCGTAGAACTTTTATTTCGAATTCGATTACATTACTAGAATAAATATGGCACTAATAATTTTGAAAAGTCTAAATGAAAACAAAATTTAGATTTTTATTATTCACACACAATTGACATTATCTGTTTATTTAGTTCGTAGAACTTTTATTTCGAATTCGATTACATTACTAGAATAAATATGGCACTAATAATTTTGAAGAGTCTAAATGAAAACAAAATTTAGATTTTTATTATTCACACACAATTGACATTATCTGTTTATTTAGTTCGTAGAACTTTTATTTCGAATTCGATTACATTACTAGAATAAATATGGCACTAATAATTTTGAAGAGTCTAAATGAAAACAAAATTTAGATTTTTATTATTCACACACAATTGACATTATCTGTTTATTTAGTTCGTAGAACTTTTATTTCGAATTCGATTACATTACTAGAATAAATATGGCACTAATAATTTTGAAGAGTCTAAATGAAAACAAAATTTAGATTTTTATTATTCACACACAATTGACATTATCTGTTTATTTAGTTCGTAGAACTTTTATTTTGAATTCGATTACATTACTAGAATAAATATGGCACTAATAATTTTGAAGAGTCTAAATGAAAACAAAATTTATATTTTTATTATTCACGCACAATTGACATTATCTGTTTATTTAGTTCGTAGAACTTTTATTTTGAATTCGATTACATTACTAGAATAAATATGGCACTAATAATTTTGAAGAGTCTAAATGAAAACAAAATTTAGATTTTTATTATTCACACACAATTGACATTATCTGTTTATTTAGTTCGTAGAACTTTTATTTCGAATTCGATTACATTACTAGAATAAATATGGCACTAATAATTTTGAAGAGTCTAAATGAAAACAAAATTTATATTTTTATTATTCACACACAATTGACATTATCTGTTTATTTAGTTCGTAGAACTTTTATTTCGAATTCGATTACATTACTAGAATAAATATGGCACTAATAATTTTGAAGAGTCTAAATGAAAACAAAATTTAGATTTTTATTATTCACACACAATTGACATTATCTGTTTATTTAGTTCGTAGAACTTTTATTTCGAATTCGATTACATTACTAGAATAAATATGGCACTAATAATTTTGAAGAGTCTAAATGAAAACAAAATTTAGATTTTTATTATTCACACACAATTGACATTATCTGTTTATTTAGTTCGTAGAACTTTTATTTCGAATTCGATTACATTACTAGAATAAATATGGCACTAATAATTTTGAAGAGTCTAAATGAAAACAAAATTTAGATTTTTATTATTCACAAACAATTGAAATTATCTGTTTATTTAGTTCGTAGAACTTTTATTTCGAATTCGATTACATTACTAGAATAAATATGGCACTAATAATTTTGAAGAGTCTAAATGAAAACAAAATTTAGATTTTTATTATTCACACACAATTGACATTATCTGTTTATTTAGTTCGTAGAACTTTTATTTCGAATTCGATTACATTACTAGAATAAATATGGCACTAATAATTTTGAAGAGTCTAAATGAAAACAAAATTTAGATTTTTATTATTCACACACAATTGACATTATCTGTTTATTTAGTTCGTAGAACTTTTATTTCGAATTCGATTACATTACTAGAATAAATATGGCACTAATAATTTTGAAGAGTCTAAATGAAAACAAAATTTAGATTTTTATTATTCACACACAATTGACATTATCTGTTTATTTAGTTCGTAGAACTTTTATTTCGAATTCGATTACATTACTAGAATAAATATGGCACTAATAATTTTGAAGAGTCTAAATGAAAACAAAATTTAGATTTTTATTATTCACACACAATTGACATTATCTGTTTATTTAGTTCGTAGAACTTTTATTTCGAATTCGATTACATTACTAGAATAAATATGGCACTAATAATTTTGAAGAGTCTAAATGAAAACAAAATTTAGATTTTTATTATTCACACACAATTGACATTATCTGTTTATTTAGTTCGTAGAACTTTTATTTCGAATTCGATTACATTACTAGAATAAATATGGCACTAATAATTTTGAAGAGTCTAAATGAAAACAAAATTTAGATTTTTATTATTCACACACAATTGACATTATCTGTTTATTTAGTTCGTAGAACTTTTATTTCGAATTCGATTACATTACTAGAATAAATATGGCACTAATAATTTTGAAGAGTCTAAATGAAAACAAATTTAGATTTTTATTATTCACACACAATTGACATTATCTGTTTATTTAGTTCGTAGAACTTTTATTTCGAATTCGATTACATTACTAGAATAAATATGGCACTAATAATTTTGAAGAGTCTAAATGAAAACAAAATTTAGATTTTTATTATTCACACACAATTGACATTATCTGTTTATTTAGTTCGTAGAACTTTTATTTCGAATTCGATTACATTACTAGAATAAATATGGCACTAATAATTTTGAAGAGTCTAAATGAAAACAAAATTTAGATTTTTATTATTCACACACAATTGACATTATCTGTTTATTTAGTTCGTAGAACTTTTATTTCGAATTCGATTACATTACTAGAATAAATATGGCACTAATAATTTTGAAGAGTCTAAATGAAAACAAAATTTAGATTTTTATTATTCACACACAATTGACATTATCTGTTTATTTAGTTCGTAGAACTTTTATTTCGAATTCGATTACATTACTAGAATAAATATGGCACTAATAATTTTGAAGAGTCTAAATGAAAACAAAATTTAGATTTTTATTATTCACACACAATTGACATTATCTGTTTATTTAGTTCGTAGAACTTTTATTTCGAATTCGATTACATTACTAGAATAAATATGGCACTAATAATTTTGAAGAGTCTAAATGAAAACAAAATTTAGATTTTTATTATTCACACACAATTGACATTATCTGTTTATTTAGTTCGTAGAACTTTTATTTCGAATTCGATTACATTACTAGAATAAATATGGCACTAATAATTTTGAAGAGTCTAAATGAAAACAAATTTAGATTTTTATTATTCACACACAATTGACATTATCTGTTTATTTAGTTCGTAGAACTTTTATTTCGAATTCGATTACATTACTAGAATAAATATGGCACTAATAATTTTGAAGAGTCTAAATGAAAACAAAATTTAGATTTTTATTATTCACACACAATTGACATTATCTGTTTATTTAGTTCGTAGAACTTTTATTTCGAATTCGATTACATTACTAGAATAAATATGGCACTAATAATTTTGAAGAGTCTAAATGAAAACAAAATTTAGATTTTTATTATTCACACACAATTGACATTATCTGTTTATTTAGTTCGTAGAACTTTTATTTCGAATTCGATTACATTACTAGAATAAATATGGCACTAATAATTTTGAAGAGTCTAAATGAAAACAAAATTTAGATTTTTATTATTCACACACAATTGACATTATCTGTTTATTTAGTTCGTAGAACTTTTATTTCGAATTCGATTACATTACTAGAATAAATATGGCACTAATAATTTTGAAGAGTCTAAATGAAAACAAAATTTAGATTTTTATTATTCACACACAATTGACATTATCTGTTTATTTAGTTCGTAGAACTTTTATTTCGAATTCGATTACATTACTAGAATAAATATGGCACTAATAATTTTGAAGAGTCTAAATGAAAACAAAATTTAGATTTTTATTATTCACACACAATTGACATTATCTGTTTATTTAGTTCGTAGAACTTTTATTTCGAATTCGATTACATTACTAGAATAAATATGGCACTAATAATTTTGAAGAGTCTAAATGAAAACAAAATTTAGATTTTTATTATTCACACACAATTGACATTATCTGTTTATTTAGTTCGTAGAACTTTTATTTCGAATTCGATTACATTACTAGAATAAATATGGCACTAATAATTTTGAAGAGTCTAAATGAAAACAAAATTTAGATTTTTATTATTCACACACAATTGACATTATCTGTTTATTTAGTTCGTAGAACTTTTATTTCGAATTCGATTACATTACTAGAATAAATATGGCACTAATAATTTTGAAGAGTCTAAATGAAAACAAAATTTAGATTTTTATTATTCACACACAATTGACATTATCTGTTTATTTAGTTCGTAGAACTTTTATTTCGAATTCGATTACATTACTAGAATAAATATGGCACTAATAATTTTGAAGAGTCTAAATGAAAACAAAATTTAGATTTTTATTATTCACACACAATTGACATTATCTGTTTATTTAGTTCGTAGAACTTTTATTTCGAATTCGATTACATTACTAGAATAAATATGGCACTAATAATTTTGAAGAGTCTAAATGAAAACAAAATTTAGATTTTTATTATTCACACACAATTGACATTATCTGTTTATTTAGTTCGTAGAACTTTTATTTCGAATTCGATTACATTACTAGAATAAATATGGCACTAATAATTTTGAAGAGTCTAAATGAAAACAAAATTTAGATTTTTATTATTCACACACAATTGACATTATCTGTTTATTTAGTTCGTAGAACTTTTATTTCGAATTCGATTACATTACTAGAATAAATATGGCACTAATAATTTTGAAGAGTCTAAATGAAAACAAAATTTAGATTTTTATTATTCACACACAATTGACATTATCTGTTTATTTAGTTCGTAGAACTTTTATTTCGAATTCGATTACATTACTAGAATAAATATGGCACTAATAATTTTGAAGAGTCTAAATGAAAACAAAATTTAGATTTTTATTATTCACACACAATTGACATTATCTGTTTATTTAGTTCGTAGAACTTTTATTTCGAATTCGATTACATTACTAGAATAAATATGGCACTAATAATTTTGAAGAGTCTAAATGAAAACAAAATTTAGATTTTTATTATTCACACACAATTGACATTATCTGTTTATTTAGTTCGTAGAACTTTTATTTCGAATTCGATTACATTACTAGAATAAATATGGCACTAATAATTTTGAAGAGTCTAAATGAAAACAAAATTTAGATTTTTATTATTCACACACAATTGACATTATCTGTTTATTTAGTTCGTAGAACTTTTATTTCGAATTCGATTACATTACTAGAATAAATATGGCACTAATAATTTTGAAGAGTCTAAATGAAAACAAAATTTAGATTTTTATTATTCACACACAATTGACATTATCTGTTTATTTAGTTCGTAGAACTTTTATTTCGAATTCGATTACATTACTAGAATAAATATGGCACTAATAATTTTGAAAAGTCTAAATGAAAACAAAATTTAGATTTTATTATTCACACACAATTGACATTATCTGTTTATTTAGTTCGTAGAACTTTTATTTCGAATTCGATTACATTACTAGAATAAATATGGCACTAATAATTTTGAAGAGTCTAAATGAAAACAAAATTTAGATTTTTATTATTCACACACAATTGACATTATCTGTTTATTTAGTTCGTAGAACTTTTATTTCGAATTCGATTACATTACTAGAATAAATATGGCACTAATAATTTTGAAGAGTCTAAATGAAAACAAAATTTAGATTTTTATTATTCACACACAATTGACATTATCTGTTTATTTAGTTCGTAGAACTTTTATTTCGAATTCGATTACATTACTAGAATAAATATGGCACTAATAATTTTGAAGAGTCTAAATGAAAACAAAATTTAGATTTTTATTATTCACACACAATTGACATTATCTGTTTATTTAGTTCGTAGAACTTTTATTTCGAATTCGATTACATTACTAGAATAAATATGGCACTAATAATTTTGAAGAGTCTAAATGAAAACAAAATTTAGATTTTTATTATTCACACACAATTGACATTATCTGTTTATTTAGTTCTTAGAACTTTTTATTCGAATTCGATTACATTACTAGAATAAATATGGCACTAATAATTTTGAAGAGTCTAAATGAAAACAAAATTTAGATTTTTATTATTCACACACAATTGACATTATCTGTTTATTTAGTTCGTAGAACTTTTATTTCGAATTCGATTACATTACTAGAATAAATATGGCACTAATAATTTTGAAGAGTCTAAATGAAAACAAAATTTAGATTTTTATTATTCACACACAATTGACATTATCTGTTTATTTAGTTCGTAGAACTTTTATTTCGAATTCGATTACATTACTAGAATAAATATGGCACTAATAATTTTGAAGAGTCTAAATGAAAACAAAATTTAGATTTTTATTATTCACACACAATTGACATTATCTGTTTATTTAGTTCGTAGAACTTTTATTTCGAATTCGATTACATTACTAGAATAAATATGGCACTAATAATTTTGAAGAGTCTAAATGAAAACAAATTTAGATTTTTATTATTCACACACAATTGACATTATCTGTTTATTTAGTTCGTAGAACTTTTATTTCGAATTCGATTACATTACTAGAATAAATATGGCACTAATAATTTTGAAGAGTCTAATGAAAACAAAATTTAGATTTTTATTATTCACACACAATTGACATTATCTGTTTATTTAGTTCGTAGAACTTTTATTTCGAATTCGATTACATTACTAGAATAAATATGGCACTAATAATTTTGAAGAGTCTAAATGAAAACAAAATTTAGATTTTTATTATTCACACACAATGACATTATCTGTTTATTTAGTTCGTAGAACTTTTATTTCGAATTCGATTACATTACTAGAATAAATATGGCACTAATAATTTTGAAGAGTCTAAATGAAAACAAAATTTAGATTTTTATTATTCACACACAATTGACATTATCTGTTTATTTAGTTCGTAGAACTTTTATTTCGAATTCGATTACATTACTAGAATAAATATGGCACTAATAATTTTGAAGAGTCTAAATGAAAACAAAATTTAGATTTTTATTATTCACACACAATTGACATTATCTGTTATTTAGTTCGTAGAACTTTTATTTCGAATTCGATTACATTACTAGAATAAATATGGCACTAATAATTTTGAAGAGTCTAAATGAAAACAAAATTTAGATTTTTATTATTCACACACAATTGACATTATCTGTTTATTTAGTTCGTAGAACTTTTATTTCGAATTCGATTACATTACTAGAATAAATATGGCACTAATAATTTGAAGAGTCCTAATGAAAACAAATTTAGATTTTTATTATTCACACACAATTGACATTATCTGTTTATTTAGTTCGTAGAACTTTTATTTCGAATTCGATTACATTACTAGAATAAATATGGCACTAATAATTTTGAAGAGTCTAAATGAAAACAAAATTTAGATTTTTATTATTCACACACAATTGACATTATCTGTTTATTTAGTTCGTAGAACTTTTATTTCGAATTCGATTACATTACTAGAATAAATATGGCACTAATAATTTTGAAGAGTCTAAATGAAAACAAAATTTAGATTTTTATTATTCACACACAATTGACATTATCTGTTTATTTAGTTCGTAGAACTTTTATTTCGAATTCGATTACATTACTAGAATAAATATGGCACTAATAATTTTGAAGAGTCTAAATGAAAACAAAATTTAGATTTTTATTATTCACACACAATTGACATTATCTGTTTATTTAGTTCGTAGAACTTTTATTTCGAATTCGATTACATTACTAGAATAAATATGGCACTAATAATTTTGAAGAGTCTAAATGAAAACAAAATTTAGATTTTTATTATTCACACACAATTGACATTATCTGTTTATTTAGTTCGTAGAACTTTTATTTCGAATTCGATTACATTACTAGAATAAATATGGCACTAATAATTTTGAAGAGTCTAAATGAAAACAAAATTTAGATTTTTATTATTCACACACAATTGACATTATCTGTTTATTTAGTTCGTAGAACTTTTATTTCGAATTCGATTACATTACTAGAATAAATATGGCACTAATAATTTTGAAGAGTCTAAATGAAAACAAAATTTAGATTTTTATTATTCACACACAATTGACATTATCTGTTTATTTAGTTCGTAGAACTTTTATTTCGAATTCGATTACATTACTAGAATAAATATGGCACTAATAATTTTGAAGAGTCTAAATGAAAACAAATTTAGATTTTTATTATTCACACACAATTGACATTATCTGTTTATTTAGTTCGTAGAACTTTTATTTCGAATTCGATTACATTACTAGAATAAATATGGCACTAATAATTTTGAAGAGTCTAAATGAAAACAAAATTTAGATTTTTATTATTCACACACAATTGACATTATCTGTTTATTTAGTTCGTAGAACTTTTATTTCGAATTCGATTACATTACTAGAATAAATATGGCACTAATAATTTTGAAGAGTCTAAATGAAAACAAAATTTAGATTTTTATTATTCACACACAATTGACATTATCTGTTTATTTAGTTCGTAGAACTTTTATTTCGAATTCGATTACATTACTAGAATAAATATGGCACTAATAATTTTGAAGAGTCTAAATGAAAACAAAATTTAGATTTTTATTATTCACACACAATTGACATTATCTGTTTATTTAGTTCGTAGAACTTTTATTTCGAATTCGATTACATTACTAGAATAAATATGGCACTAATAATTTTGAAGAGTCTAAATGAAAACAAAATTTAGATTTTTATTATTCACACACAATTGACATTATCTGTTTATTTAGTTCGTAGAACTTTTATTTCGAATTCGATTACATTACTAGAATAAATATGGCACTAATAATTTTGAAGAGTCTAAATGAAAACAAAATTTAGATTTTTATTATTCACACACAATTGACATTATCTGTTTATTTAGTTCGTAGAACTTTTATTTCGAATTCGATTACATTACTAGAATAAATATGGCACTAATAATTTTGAAGAGTCTAAATGAAAACAAAATTTAGATTTTTATTATTCACACACAATTGACATTATCTGTTTATTTAGTTCGTAGAACTTTTATTTCGAATTCGATTACATTACTAGAATAAATATGGCACTAATAATTTTGAAGAGTCTAAATGAAAACAAAATTTAGATTTTTATTATTCACACACAATTGACATTATCTGTTTATTTAGTTCGTAGAACTTTTATTTCGAATTCGATTACATTACTAGAATAAATATGGCACTAATAATTTTGAAGAGTCTAAATGAAAACAAAATTTAGATTTTTATTATTCACACACAATTGACATTATCTGTTTATTTAGTTCGTAGAACTTTTATTTCGAATTCGATTACATTACTAGAATAAATATGGCACTAATAATTTTGAAGAGTCTAAATGAAAACAAAATTTAGATTTTTATTATTCACACACAATTGACATTATCTGTTTATTTAGTTCGTAGAACTTTTATTTCGAATTCGATTACATTACTAGAATAAATATGGCACTAATAATTTTGAAGAGTCTAAATGAAAACAAAATTTAGATTTTTATTATTCACACACAATTGACATTATCTGTTTATTTAGTTCGTAGAACTTTTATTTCGAATTCGATTACATTACTAGAATAAATATGGCACTAATAATTTTGAAGAGTCTAAATGAAAACAAAATTTAGATTTTTATTATTCACACACAATTGACATTATCTGTTTATTTAGTTCGTAGAACTTTTATTTCGAATTCGATTACATTACTAGAATAAATATGGCACTAATAATTTTGAAGAGTCTAAATGAAAACAAAATTTAGATTTTTATTATTCACACACAATTGACATTATCTGTTTATTTAGTTCGTAGAACTTTTATTTCGAATTCGATTACATTACTAGAATAAATATGGCACTAATAATTTTGAAGAGTCTAAATGAAAACAAAATTTAGATTTTTATTATTCACACACAATTGACATTATCTGTTTATTTAGTTCGTAGAACTTTTATTTCGAATTCGATTACATTACTAGAATAAATATGGCACTAATAATTTTGAAGAGTCTAAATGAAAACAAAATTTAGATTTTTATTATTCACACACAATTGACATTATCTGTTTATTTAGTTCGTAGAACTTTTATTTCGAATTCGATTACATTACTAGAATAAATATGGCACTAATAATTTTGAAGAGTCTAAATGAAAACAAAATTTAGATTTTTATTATTCACACACAATTGACATTATCTGTTTATTTAGTTCGTAGAACTTTTATTTCGAATTCGATTACATTACTAGAATAAATATGGCACTAATAATTTTGAAGAGTCTAAATGAAAACAAAATTTAGATTTTTATTATTCACACACAATTGACATTATCTGTTTATTTAGTTCGTAGAACTTTTATTTCGAATTCGATTACATTACTAGAATAAATATGGCACTAATAATTTTGAAGAGTCTAAATGAAAACAAAATTTAGATTTTTATTATTCACACACAATTGACATTATCTGTTTATTTAGTTCGTAGAACTTTTATTTCGAATTCGATTACATTACTAGAATAAATATGGCACTAATAATTTTGAAGAGTCTAAATGAAAACAAAATTTAGATTTTTATTATTCACACACAATTGACATTATCTGTTTATTTAGTTCGTAGAACTTTTATTTCGAATTCGATTACATTACTAGAATAAATATGGCACTAATAATTTTGAAGAGTCTAAATGAAAACAAAATTTAGATTTTTATTATTCACACACAATTGACATTATCTGTTTATTTAGTTCGTAGAACTTTTATTTCGAATTCGATTACATTACTAGAATAAATATGGCACTAATAATTTTGAAGAGTCTAAATGAAAACAAAATTTAGATTTTTATTATTTACACACAATTGACATTATCTGTTTATTTAGTTCGTAGAACTTTTATTTCGAATTCGATTACATTACTAGAATAAATATGGCACTAATAATTTTGAAGAGTCTAAATGAAAACAAAATTTAGATTTTTATTATTCACACACAATTGACATTATCTGTTTATTTAGTTCGTAGAACTTTTATTTCGAATTCGATTACATTACTAGAATAAATATGGCACTAATAATTTTGAAGAGTCTAAATGAAAACAAAATTTAGATTTTTATTATTCACACACAATTGACATTATCTGTTTATTTAGTTCGTAGAACTTTTATTTCGAATTCGATTACATTACTAGAATAAATATGGCACTAATAATTTTGAAGAGTCTAAATGAAAACAAAATTTAGATTTTTATTATTCACACACAATTGACATTATCTGTTTATTTAGTTCGTAGAACTTTTATTTCGAATTCGATTACATTACTAGAATAAATATGGCACTAATAATTTTGACGAGTCTAAATGAAAACAAAATTTAGATTTTTATTATTCACACACAATTGACATTATCTGTTTATTTAGTTCGTAGAACTTTTATTTCGAATTCGATTACATTACTAGAATAAATATGGCACTAATAATTTTGAAGAGTCTAAATGAAAACAAAATTTAGATTTTTATTATTCACACACAATTGACATTATCTGTTTATTTAGTTCGTAGAACTTTTATTTCGAATTCGATTACATTACTAGAATAAATATGGCACTAATAATTTTGAAGAGTCTAAATGAAAACAAAATTTAGATTTTTATTATTTACACACAATTGACATTATCTGTTTATTTAGTTCGTAGAACTTTTATTTCGAATTCGATTACATTACTAGAATAAATATGGCACTAATAATTTTGAAGAGTCTAAATGAAAACAAAATTTAGATTTTTATTATTCACACACAATTGACATTATCTGTTTATTTAGTTCGTAGAACTTTTATTTCGAATTCGATTACATTACTAGAATAAATATGGCACTAATAATTTTGAAGAGTCTAAATGAAAACAAAATTTAGATTTTTATTATTCACACACAATTGACATTATCTGTTTATTTAGTTCGTAGAACTTTTATTTCGAATTCGATTACATTACTAGAATAAATATGGCACTAATAATTTTGAAGAGTCTAAATGAAAACAAAATTTAGATTTTTATTATTCACACACAATTGACATTATCTGTTTATTTAGTTCGTAGAACTTTTATTTCGAATTCGATTACATTACTAGAATAAATATGGCACTAATAATTTTGAAGAGTCTAAATGAAAACAAAATTTAGATTTTTATTATTCACACACAATTGACATTATCTGTTTATTTAGTTCGTAGAACTTTTATTTCGAATTCGATTACATTACTAGAATAAATATGGCACTAATAATTTTGAAGAGTCTAAATGAAAACAAAATTTAGATTTTTATTATTCACACACAATTGACATTATCTGTTTATTTAGTTCGTAGAACTTTTATTTCGAATTCGATTACATTACTAGAATAAATATGGCACTAATAATTTTGAAGAGTCTAAATGAAACCAAATTTTTGATTTTTATTATTCACACACAATTGACATTATCTGTTTATTTAGTTCGTAGAACTTTTATTTCGAATTCGATTACATTACTAGAATAAATATGGCACTAATAATTTTGAAGAGTCTAAATGAAAACAAAATTTAGATTTTTATTATTCACACACAATTGACATTATCTGTTTATTTAGTTCGTAGAACTTTTATTTCGAATTCGATTTCATTACTAGAATAAATATGGCACTAATAATTTTGAAGAGTCTAAATGAAAACAAAATTTAGATTTTTATTATTCACACACAATTGACATTATCTGTTTATTTAGTTCGTAGAACTTTTATTTCGAATTCGATTACATTACTAGAATAAATATGGCACTAATAATTTTGAAGAGTCTAAATGAAAACAAAATTTAGATTTTTATTATTCACACACAATTGACCTTATCTGTTTATTTAGTTCGTAAAACTTTTATTTCGAATTCGATTTCATTACTAGAATAAATATGGCAATAATAATTTTGAAGAGTCTAAATGAAAACAAAATTTAGATTTTTATTATTCACACACAATTGACATTATCTGTTTATTTAGTTCGTAGAACTTTTATTTCGAATTCGATTACATTACTAGAATAAATATGGCACTAATAATTTTGACGAGTCTAATTGAAAACAAAATTTAGATTTTTATTATTCAAACACAATTGACATTATCTGTTTATTTAGTTCGTAAAACTTTTATTTCGAATTCGATTACATTACTAGAATAAATATGGCAATAATAATTTTGAAGAGTCTAAATGAAAACAAAATTTAGATTTTTATTATTCACACACAATTGACATTATCTGTTTATTTAGTTCGTAGAACTTTTATTTCGAATTCGATTACATTACTAGAATAAATATGGCACTAATAATTTTGAAGAGTCTAAATGAAAACAAAATTTAGATTTTTATTATTCACACACAATTGACCTTATGTGTTTATTTAGTTCGTAAAACTTTTATTTCGAATTCGATTTCATTACTAGAATAAATATGGCACTAATAATTTTGAAGAGTCTAAATGAAAACAAAATTTAGATTTTTATTATTCACACACAATTGACATTATCTGTTTATTTAGTTCGTAGAACTTTTATTTCGAATTCGATTACATTACTAGAATAAATATGGCACTAATAATTTTGAAGAGTCTAAATGAAAACAAAATTTAGATTTTTATTATTCACACACAATTGGCCTTATGTGTTTATTTAGTTCGTAAAACTTTTATTTCGAATTCGATTACATTACTAGAATAAATATGGCACTAATAATTTTGACGAGTCTAAATGAAAACAAAATTTAGATTTTTATTATTCACACACAATTGACATTATCTGTTTATTTAGTTCGTAGAACTTTTATTTCGAATTCGATTACATTACTAGAATAAATATGGCACTAATAATTTTGAAGAGTCTAAATGAAAACAAAATTTAGATTTTTATTATTCACACACAATTGACATTATCTGTTTATTTAGTTCGTAGAACTTTTATTTCGAATTCGATTACATTACTAGAATAAATATGGCACTAATAATTTTGACGAGTCTAAATGAAAACAAAATTTAGATTTTTATTATTTACACACAATTGACATTATCTGTTTATTTAGTTCGTAGAACTTTTATTTCGAATTCGATTTTATTACTAGAATAAATATGGCAATAATAATTTTGAAGAGTCTAAATGAAAACAAAATTTAGATTTTTATTATTCACACACAATTGACATTATCTGTTTATTTAGTTCGTAGAACTTTTATTTCGAATTCGATTACATTACTAGAATAAATATGGCACTAATAATTTTGAAGAGTCTAAATGAAAACAAAATTTAGATTTTTATTATTTACACACAATTGACATTATCTGTTTATTTAGTTCGTAGAACTTTTATTTCGAATTCGATTACATTACTAGAATAAATATGGCACTAATAATTTTGAAGAGTCTAAATGAAAACAAAATTTAGATTTTTATTATTCACACACAATTGACATTATCTGTTTATTTAGTTCGTAGAACTTTTATTTCGAATTCGATTACATTACTAGAATAAATATGGCACTAATAATTTTGAAGAGTCTAAATGAAAACAAAATTTAGATTTTTATTATTTACACACAATTGACATTATCTGTTTATTTAGTTCGTAGAACTTTTATTTCGAATTCGATTACATTACTAGAATAAATATGGCACTAATAATTTTGAAGAGTCTAAATGAAAACAAAATTTAGATTTTTATTATTCACGCACAATTGACATTACTGTTTATTTAGTTCGTAGAACTTTTATTTCGAATTCGATTACATTACTAGAATAAATATGGCACTAATAATTTTGACGAGTCTAAATGAAAACAAAATTTAGATTTTTATTATTTACACACAATTGACATTATCTGTTTATTTAGTTCGTAGAACTTTTATTTCGAATTCGATTTTATTACTAGAATAAATATGGCAATAATAATTTTGAAGAGTCTAAATGAAAACAAAATTTAGATTTTTATTATTCACACACAATTGACATTATCTGTTTATTTAGTTCGTAGAACTTTTATTTCGAATTCGATTACATTACTAGAATAAATATGGCACTAATAATTTTGAAGAGTCTAAATGAAAACAAAATTTAGATTTTTATTATTTACACACAATTGACATTATCTGTTTATTTAGTTCGTAGAACTTTTATTTCGAATTCGATTACATTACTAGAATAAATATGGCACTAATAATTTTGAAGAGTCTAAATGAAAACAAAATTTAGATTTTTATTATTCACACACAATTGACATTATCTGTTTATTTAGTTCGTAGAACTTTTATTTCGAATTCGATTACATTACTAGAATAAATATGGCACTAATAATTTTGAAGAGTCTAAATGAAAACAAAATTTAGATTTTTATTATTCACACACAATTGACATTATCTGTTTATTTAGTTCGTAGAACTTTTATTTCGAATTCGATTACATTACTAGAATAAATATGGCACTAATAATTTTGAAGAGTCTAAATGAAAACAAAATTTAGATTTTTATTATTCACGCACAATTGACATTACTGTTTATTTAGTTCGTAGAACTTTTATTTCGAATTCGATTACATTACTAGAATAAATATGGCACTAATAATTTTGAAGAGTCTAAATGAAAACAAAATTTAGATTTTTATTATTTACACACAATTGACATTATCTGTTTATTTAGTTCGTAGAACTTTTATTTCGAATTCGATTACATTACTAGAATAAATATGGCACTAATAATTTTGAAGAGTCTAAATGAAAACAAAATTTAGATTTTTATTATTCACGCACAATTGACATTACTGTTTATTTAGTTCGTAGAACTTTTATTTCGAATTCGATTACATTACTAGAATAAATATGGCACTAATAATTTTGAAGAGTCTAAATGAAAACAAAATTTAGATTTTTATTATTCACACACAATTGACCTTATCTGTTTATTTTGTTCGTAAAACTTTTATTTCGAATTCGATTACATCTAGAATAAATATGGCACTAATAATTTTGAAGAGTCTAAATTAAAACAAAATTTAGATTTTTATTATTCACACACAATTGACATTATCTGTTTATTTAGTTCGTATAACTTTTATTTCGAATTCGATTGGATTACTAGAATAAATATGGCACTAATAATTTTGAAGAGTCTAAATGAAAACAAAATTTAGATTTTTATTATTCACACACAATTGACCTTATGTGTTTATTTAGTTCGTAAAACTTTTATTTCGAATTCGATTTCATTACTAGAATAAATATGGCAATAATAATTTTGAAGAGTCTAAATGAAAACAAAATTTAGATTTTTATTATTCACGCACAATTGACATTACTGTTTATTTAGTTCGTAGAACTTTTATTTCGAATTCGATTACATTACTAGAATAAATATGGCACTAATAATTTTGAAGAGTCTAAATGAAAACAAAATTTAGATTTTTATTATTCACACACAATTGACATTATCTGTTTATTTAGTTCGTAGAACTTTTATTTCGAATTCGATTTTATTACTAGAATAAATATGGCACTAATAATTTTGAAGAGTCTAAATGAAAACAAAATTTAGATTTTTATTATTCACGCACAATTGACATTATCTGTTTATTTAGTTCGTAGAACTTTTATTTCGAATTCGATTTTATTACTAGAATAAATATGGCACTAATAATTTTGAAGAGTCTAAATGAAAACAAAATTTAGATTTTTATTATTCACGCACAATTGACATTACTGTTTATTTAGTTCGTAGAACTTTTATTTCGAATTCGATTTTATTACTAGAATAAATATGGCACTAATAATTTTGAAGAGTCTAAATGAAAACAAAATTTAGATTTTTATTATTCACGCACAATTGACATTATCTGTTTATTTAGTTCGTAGAACTTTTATTTCGAATTCGATTTTATTACTAGAATAAATATGGCACTAATAATTTTGAAGAGTCTAAATGAAAACAAAATTTAGATTTTTATTATTCACGCACAATTGACATTATCTGTTTATTTAGTTCGTAGAACTTTTATTTCGAATTCGATTTTATTACTAGAATAAATATGGCACTAATAATTTTGAAGAGTCTAAATGAAAACAAAATTTAGATTTTTATTATTCACGCACAATTGACATTACTGTTTATTTAGTTCGTAGAACTTTTATTTCGAATTCGATTTTATTACTAGAATAAATATGGCACTAATAATTTTGAAGAGTCTAAATGAAAACAAAATTTAGATTTTTATTATTCACGCACAATTGACATTATCTGTTTATTTAGTTCGTAGAACTTTTATTTCGAATTCGATTTTATTACTAGAATAAATATGGCACTAATAATTTTGAAGAGTCTAAATGAAAACAAAATTTAGATTTTTATTGAATGAAAACAAATGACAAAACAAATGACATTGAATGAAAACAAATGAAATTACTGTTTATTTAGTTCGTAGAACTTTTATTTCGAATTCGATTTTATTACTAGAATAAATATGGCACTAATAATTTTGAAGAGTCTAAATGAAAACAAAATTTAGATTTTTATTATTCACGCACAATTGACATTATCTGTTTATTTAATTCGTAGAACTTTTATTTCGAATTCGATTTTATTACTAGAATAAATATGGCACTAATAATTTTGACGAGTCTAAATGAAAACAAAATTTAGATTTTTATTATTCACACACAATTGACATTATCTGTTTATTTAGTTCGTAGAACTTTTATTTCGAATTCGATTTTATTACTAGAATAAATATGGCACTAATAATTTTGAAGAGTCTAAATGAAAACAAAATTTAGATTTTTATTATTCACGCACAATTGACATTATCTGTTTATTTAGTTCGTAGAACTTTTATTTCGAATTCGATTACATTACTAGAATAAATATGGCACTAATAATTTTGACGAGTCTAAATGAAAACAAAATTTAGATTTTTATTATTCACACACAATTGACATTATCTGTTTATTTAGTTCGTAGAACTTTTATTTCGAATTCGATTACATTACTAGAATAAATATGGCACTAATAATTTTGACGAGTCTAAATGAAAACAAAATTTAGATTTTTATTATTCACACACAATTGACATTATCTGTTTATTTAGTTCGTAGAACTTTTATTTCGAATTCGATTACATTACTAGAATAAATATGGCACTAATAATTTTGACGAGTCTAAATGAAAACAAAATTTAGATTTTTATTATTCACGCACAATTGACATTACTGTTTATTTAGTTCGTAGAACTTTTATTTCGAATTCGATTACATTACTAGAATAAATATGGCACTAATAATTTTGAAGAGTCTAAATGAAAACAAAATTTAGATTTTTATTATTCACGCACAATTGACATTACTGTTTATTTAGTTCGTAGAACTTTTATTTCGAATTCGATTACATTACTAGAATAAATATGGCACTAATAATTTTGACGAGTCTAAATGAAAACAAAATTTAGATTTTTATTATTCACACACAATTGACATTATAAGTTTATTTAGTTCGTAGAACTTTTATTTCGAATTCGATTACATTACTAGAATAAATATGGCACTAATAATTTTGACGAGTCTAAATGAAAACAAAATTTAGATTTTTATTATTCACACACAATTGGCCTTATGTGTTTATTTAGTTCGTAAAACTTTTATTTCGAATTCGATTACATTACTAGAATAAATATGGCACTAATAATTTTGACGAGTCTAAATGAAAACAAAATTTAGATTTTTATTATTCACGCACAATTGACATTACTGTTTATTTAGTTCGTAGAACTTTTATTTCGAATTCGATTACATTACTAGAATAAATATGGCACTAATAATTTTGACGAGTCTAAATGAAAACAAAATTTAGATTTTTATTATTCACACAATTGACATTACTGTTTATTTAGTTCGTAGAACTTTTATTTCGAATTCGATTACATTACTAGAATAAATATGGCACTAATAATTTTGACGAGTCTAAATGAAAACAAAATTTAGATTTTTATTATTCACGCACAATTGACATTACTGTTTATTTAGTTCGTAGAACTTTTATTTCGAATTCGATTACATTACTAGAATAAATATGGCACTAATAATTTTGACGAGTCTAAATGAAAACAAAATTTAGATTTTTATTATTCACGCACAATTGACATTACTGTTTATTTAGTTCGTAGAACTTTTATTTCGAATTCGATTTTATTACTAGAATAAATATGGCACTAATAATTTTGAAGAGTCTAAATGAAAACAAAATTTAGATTTTTATTATTCACGCACAATTGACATTATCTGTTTATTTAGTTCGTAGAACTTTTATTTCGAATTCGATTTTATTACTAGAATAAATATGCACTAATAATTTTGAAAAGTCTAAATGAAAACAAAATTTAGATTTTTATTATTCACACACAATTGACATTATCTGTTTATTTAGTTCGTAGAACTTTTATTTCGAATTCGATTACATTACTAGAATAAATATGGCACTAATAATTTTGACGAGTCTAAATGAAAACAAAATTTAGATTTTTATTATTCACGCACAATTGACATTACTGTTTATTTAGTTCGTAGAACTTTTATTTCGAATTCGATTTTATTACTAGAATAAATATGGCACTAATAATTTTGAAGAGTCTAAATGAAAACAAAATTTAGATTTTTATTATTCACGCACAATTGACATTATCTGTTTATTTAGTTCGTAGAACTTTTATTTCGAATTCGATTTTATTACTAGAATAAATATGGCACTAATAATTTTGAAGAGTCTAAATGAAAACAAAATTTAGATTTTTATTATTCACGCACAATTGACATTACTGTTTATTTAGTTCGTAGAACTTTTATTTCGAATTCGATTACATTACTAGAATAAATATGGCACTAATAATTTTGACGAGTCTAAATGAAAACAAAATTTAGATTTTTATTATTCACACACAATTGACATTATCTGTTTATTTAGTTCGTAGAACTTTTATTTCGAATTCGATTACATTACTAGAATAAATATGGCACTAATATTTTGACGAGTCTAAATGAAAACAAAATTTAGATTTTTATTATTCACACACAATTGACATTACTGTTTATTTAGTTCGTAGAACTTTTATTTCGAATTCGATTTTATTACTAGAATAAATATGGCACTAATAATTTTGAAGAGTCTAAATGAAAACAAAATTTAGATTTTTATTATTCACGCACAATTGACATTATCTGTTTATTTAGTTCGTAGAACTTTTATTTCGAATTCGATTTTATTACTAGAATAAATATGGCACTAATAATTTTGACGAGTCTAAATGAAAACAAAATTTAGATTTTTATTATTCACGCACAATTGACATTACTGTTTATTTAGTTCGTAGAACTTTTATTTCGAATTCGATTTTATTACTAGAATAAATATGGCACTAATAATTTTGAAGAGTCTAAATGAAAACAAAATTTAGATTTTTATTATTCACGCACAATTGACATTATCTGTTTATTTAGTTCGTAGAACTTTTATTTCGAATTCGATTTTATTACTAGAATAAATATGGCACTAATAATTTTGACGAGTCTAAATGAAAACAAAATTTAGATTTTTATTATTCACACACAATTGACATTATCTGTTTATTTAGTTCGTAGAACTTTTATTTCGAATTCGATTACATTACTAGAATAAATATGGCACTAATAATTTTGACGAGTCTAAATGAAAACAAAATTTAGATTTTTATTATTCACACACAATTGACATTACTGTTTATTTAGTTCGTAGAACTTTTATTTCGAATTCGATTACATTACTAGAATAAATATGGCACTAATAATTTTGACGAGTCTAAATGAAAACAAAATTTAGATTTTTATTATTCACGCACAATTGACATTACTGTTTATTTAGTTCGTAGAACTTTTATTTCGAATTCGATTTTATTACTAGAATAAATATGGCACTAATAATTTTGAAGAGTCTAAATGAAAACAAAATTTAGATTTTTATTATTCACGCACAATTGACATTATCTGTTTATTTAGTTCGTAGAACTTTTATTTCGAATTCGATTTTATTACTAGAATAAATATGCACTAATAATTTTGAAAAGTCTAAATGAAAACAAAATTTAGATTTTTATTATTCACACACAATTGACATTATCTGTTTATTTAGTTCGTAGAACTTTTATTTCGAATTCGATTACATTACTAGAATAAATATGGCACTAATAATTTTGACGAGTCTAAATGAAAACAAAATTTAGATTTTTATTATTCACGCACAATTGACATTACTGTTTATTTAGTTCGTAGAACTTTTATTTCGAATTCGATTTTATTACTAGAATAAATATGGCACTAATAATTTTGAAGAGTCTAAATGAAAACAAAATTTAGATTTTTATTATTCACGCACAATTGACATTATCTGTTTATTTAGTTCGTAGAACTTTTATTTCGAATTCGATTTTATTACTAGAATAAATATGGCACTAATAATTTTGAAGAGTCTAAATGAAAACAAAATTTAGATTTTTATTATTCACGCACAATTGACATTACTGTTTATTTAGTTCGTAGAACTTTTATTTCGAATTCGATTACATTACTAGAATAAATATGGCACTAATAATTTTGACGAGTCTAAATGAAAACAAAATTTAGATTTTTATTATTCACACACAATTGACATTATCTGTTTATTTAGTTCGTAGAACTTTTATTTCGAATTCGATTACATTACTAGAATAAATATGGCACTAATATTTTGACGAGTCTAAATGAAAACAAAATTTAGATTTTTATTATTCACACACAATTGACATTACTGTTTATTTAGTTCGTAGAACTTTTATTTCGAATTCGATTTTATTACTAGAATAAATATGGCACTAATAATTTTGAAGAGTCTAAATGAAAACAAAATTTAGATTTTTATTATTCACGCACAATTGACATTATCTGTTTATTTAGTTCGTAGAACTTTTATTTCGAATTCGATTTTATTACTAGAATAAATATGGCACTAATAATTTTGACGAGTCTAAATGAAAACAAAATTTAGATTTTTTATTATTCACGCACAATTGACATTACTGTTTATTTAGTTCGTAGAACTTTTATTTCGAATTCGATTTTATTACTAGAATAAATATGGCACTAATAATTTTGAAGAGTCTAAATGAAAACAAAATTTAGATTTTTATTATTCACGCACAATTGACATTATCTGTTTATTTAGTTCGTAGAACTTTTATTTCGAATTCGATTTTATTACTAGAATAAATATGGCACTAATAATTTTGACGAGTCTAAATGAAAACAAAATTTAGATTTTTATTATTCACACACAATTGACATTATCTGTTTATTTAGTTCGTAGAACTTTTATTTCGAATTCGATTACATTACTAGAATAAATATGGCACTAATAATTTTGACGAGTCTAAATGAAAACAAAATTTAGATTTTTATTATTCACACACAATTGACATTACTGTTTATTTAGTTCGTAGAACTTTTATTTCGAATTCGATTTTATTACTAGAATAAATATGGCACTAATAATTTTGAAGAGTCTAAATGAAAACAGAATTTAGATTTTTATTATTCACACACAATTGACATTATCTGTTTATTTGGTTCGTAGAACTTTTATTTCGAATTCGATTACATTACTAGAATAAATATGGCACTAATAATTTTGAAGAGTCTAAATGAAAACAAAATTTAGATTTTTATTATTCACGCACAATTGACATTACTGTTTATTTAGTTCGTAGAACTTTTATTTCGAATTCGATTACATTACTAGAATAAATATGGCACTAATAATTTTGACGAGTCTAAATGAAAACAAAATTTAGATTTTTATTATTCACACACAATTGACATTATAAGTTTATTTAGTTCGTAGAACTTTTATTTCGAATTCGATTACACTACTAGAATAAATATGGCACTAATAATTTTGACGAGTCTAAATGAAAACAAAATTTAGATTTTTATTATTCACACACAATTGACATTATCTGTTTATTTAGTTCGTAGAACTTTTATTTCGAATTCGATTACATTACTAGAATAAATATGGCACTAATAATTTTGACGAGTCTAAATGAAAACAAAATTTAGATTTTTATTATTCACACACAATTGACATTATCTGTTTATTTAGTTCGTAGAACTTTTATTTCGAATTCGATTACATTACTAGAATAAATATGGCACTAATAATTTTGACGAGTCTAAATGAAAACAAAATTTAGATTTTTATTATTCACACACAATTGACATTATCTGTTTATTTAGTTCGTAGAACTTTTATTTCGAATTCGATTTTATTACTAGAATAAATATGGCACTAATAATTTTGAAGAGTCTAAATGAAAACAGAATTTAGATTTTTATTATTCACACACAATTGACATTATCTGTTTATTTGGTTCGTAGAACTTTTATTTCGAATTCGATTACATTACTAGAATAAATATGGCACTAATAATTTTGAAGAGTCTAAATGAAAACAAAATTTAGATTTTTATTATTCACGCACAATTGACATTACTGTTTATTTAGTTCGTAGAACTTTTATTTCGAATTCGATTACATTACTAGAATAAATATGGCACTAATAATTTTGACGAGTCTAAATGAAAACAAAATTTAGATTTTTATTATTCACACACAATTGACATTATAAGTTTATTTAGTTCGTAGAACTTTTATTTCGAATTCGATTACACTACTAGAATAAATATGGCACTAATAATTTTGACGAGTCTAAATGAAAACAAAATTTAGATTTTTATTATTCACACACAATTGACATTATCTGTTTATTTAGTTCGTAGAACTTTTATTTCGAATTCGATTACATTACTAGAATAAATATGGCACTAATAATTTTGACGAGTCTAAATGAAAACAAAATTTAGATTTTTATTATTCACACACAATTGACATTATCTGTTTATTTAGTTCGTAGAACTTTTATTTCGAATTCGATTACATTACTAGAATAAATATGGCACTAATAATTTTGACGAGTCTAAATGAAAACAAAATTTAGATTTTTATTATTCACACACAATTGACATTATCTGTTTATTTAGTTCGTAGAACTTTTATTTCGAATTCGATTTTATTACTAGAATAAATATGGCACTAATAATTTTGAAGAGTCTAAATGAAAACAAAATTTAGATTTTTATTATTCACGCACAATTGACATTATCTGTTTATTTAGTTCGTAGAACTTTTATTTCGAATTCGATTTTATTACTAGAATAAATATGGCACTAATAATTTTGAAGAGTCTAAATGAAAACAAAATTTAGATTTTTATTATTCACACACAATTGACATTATCTGTTTATTTAGTTCGTAGAACTTTTATTTCGAATTCGATTACATTACTAGAATAAATATGGCACTAATAATTTTGACGAGTCTAAATGAAAACAAAATTTAGATTTTTATTATTCACGCACAATTGACATTACTGTTTATTTAGTTCGTAGAACTTTTATTTCGAATTCGATTTTATTACTAGAATAAATATGGCACTAATAATTTTGAAGAGTCTAAATGAAAACAAAATTTAGATTTTTATTATTCACGCACAATTGACATTATCTGTTTATTTAGTTCGTAGAACTTTTATTTCGAATTCGATTTTATTACTAGAATAAATATGGCACTAATAATTTTGAAGAGTCTAAATGAAAACAAAATTTAGATTTTTATTATTCACGCACAATTGACATTACTGTTTATTTAGTTCGTAGAACTTTTATTTCGAATTCGATTACATTACTAGAATAAATATGGCACTAATAATTTTGACGAGTCTAAATGAAAACAAAATTTAGATTTTTATTATTCACACACAATTGACATTATCTGTTTATTTAGTTCGTAGAACTTTTATTTCGAATTCGATTACATTACTAGAATAAATATGGCACTAATAATTTTGACGAGTCTAAATGAAAACAAAATTTAGATTTTTATTATTCACACACAATTGACATTACTGTTTATTTAGTTCGTAGAACTTTTATTTCGAATTCGATTTTATTACTAGAATAAATATGGCACTAATAATTTTGAAGAGTCTAAATGAAAACAAAATTTAGATTTTTATTATTCACGCACAATTGACATTATCTGTTTATTTAGTTCGTAGAACTTTTATTTCGAATTCGATTTTATTACTAGAATAAATATGGCACTAATAATTTTGACGAGTCTAAATGAAAACAAAATTTAGATTTTTATTATTCACGCACAATTGACATTACTGTTTATTTAGTTCGTAGAACTTTTATTTCGAATTCGATTTTATTACTAGAATAAATATGGCACTAATAATTTTGAAGAGTCTAAATGAAAACAAAATTTAGATTTTTATTATTCACGCACAATTGACATTATCTGTTTATTTAGTTCGTAGAACTTTTATTTCGAATTCGATTACATTACTAGAATAAATATGGCACTAATAATTTTGAAGAGTCATTTAGACTCGTCAAAATTATTAGTGCCATATTTATACTAGTAATGTAATCGAATTCGAAATAAAAGTTCTACGGACTAAATAAACATATAATGTCAATTGTGTGTGAATAATAAAAATCTAAATTTTGTTTTCATTTAGACTCGTCAAAATTATTAGTGCCATATTTATTCTAGTAATGTAATCGAATTCGAAATAAAAGTTCTACGAACTAAATAAACAGATAATGTCAATTGTGTGTGAATAATAAAAATCTAAATTTTGTTTTCATTTAGACTCGTCAAAATTATTAGTGCCATATTTATACTAGTAATGTAATCGAATTCGAAATAAAAGTTCTACGAACTAAATAAACATATAATGTCAATTGTGTGTGAATAATAAAAATCTAAATTTTGTTTTCATTTAGACTCTTTAAAATTATTAGTGCCATATTTATTCTAGTAATGTAATCGAATTCGAAATTAAAGTTCTACAAACTAAATAAACAGATAATGTCAATTGTGCGTGAATAATAAAAATCTAAATTTTGTTTTCATTTAGACTCGTCAAAATTATTAGTGCCATATTTATTCTAGTAATGTAATCGAATTCGAAATAAAAGTTCTACGAACTAAATAAACAGATAATGTCAATTGTGTGTGAATAATAAAAATCTAAATTTTGTTTTCATTTAGACTCGTCAAAATTATTAGTGCCATATTTATTCTAGTAATGTAATCGAATTCGAAATAAAAGTTCTACGAACTAAAACAGATAATGTCAATTGTGTGTGAATAATAAAAATCTAAATTTTGTTTTCATTTAGACTCGTCAAAATTATTAGTGCCATAAGTAGTTAACCCAACGTTTTGCGCACAAAGGGATGCCGCCATCCTTTTGGATGGGTGGTTAACCGCAATTAATTATGATTAATGTTCGCGCACTAGCTTAAACTTATTGACAGCTTAGGTGGGGAGGGGTCCGCGCGAGCTATCCTGATCCTATTGAGTGAGCGGGTGGTAGGAGGAAGGGATGTGATTTTACAAAATGGGGAAGGGGGTAGGAGGAAGGGGATATTTTAAGTAGTAATTTGTTGACCCTTCCCCTTTCTACTAATTAGTAACCACAATCTTTTGACAGTTTTGGTGTGTGGTGGGGTCCAGGGAGTAATCACCAAACTATTGAGCTAGTAGGGGTAGGAAAGGGAGGATTTTTCAGATTAGCAATTAGTTCTCGGGGGAGGGGTAGGAGGAAGGGGGGGGGGGTTTAAGGAGTAATTAATAAGTTTTTGCCCTCCCCCTCCCCTCCTTTTTTCGTTAATTGATACAAATTTATTCAAGATTGATAGTTTTAAAATAGGTGAGACTCAAACTGATACTCACGTACAAGTTAAAATTTCTCGATGTTTTCTCCTCCCAACTACTATATTGAGTTGTTTTTTCTTTTTCTTCCCAAATATTTTTATTTTTAAAGGTCATTGACAATACTAGTAGTAAAGGAAAAAACCCCACTCCCCACACTGTCCACTCCTCACCCTGTCTGACCGCTTGTGTTTCTTAACCTTGTCTCTCTCTCTCTTTAATTTTGCAACAAAACCAGACACACTGTTTCATTGATTGTTTTTTACACTCCACACAACCCCTTCTTTATTCTAACCAAATCTAAGCAACTAAAAAAATATTTCTTATTAAAAAATTTTTTCCTATTTCTGTTGTTGTATGGAAATTTTGGGTATGGAAAAATTTTTTAGGGTATGGAAATTTTAAAGATTAATAAATTAAAATTTTTAAATTTAAATTTATTATGTGGATGCCTACACAGAATTAGAAGACCCTACAAAAGACCTGCTTTCTGCGAATTCAGATGCTCGTTACTGTCAAACGGTTGCACCAAATGTTCGAATAAGGTAGTATTTTATTGGGTCTGATTAAAAAAAATTTTTTTGAATTTTTTAGCTTCACCAAGTTCTTGTTCTTGTACGTCATTCTCGGTCTATCTGCTACTGCCCCAACATTTTTTGGCAGAAATGTGTGCTTATCTAGGTACAATTGATTTGACTTTTGGCCTTTTATCTTTCTATTATTTTTAGATGAATCGTTCTCTACTTAATGTTATTTTGGAGGAATTGGAACAAAATCACAAAATCTGGATGCTCAACAAATTACTGGAATTGTTAAATTTACTAATAGGGTAATAAACCTTCTAGAATAATTTGAATATTTTTTATAATTTAGTCAGCAGAAATGTTATTGCCGTGTTATGGATTATTGTGCCTGGTTATGGGTTTTGTGCATCAATGGAGGAAATAGAAAAGATAAGTTAAAATCTAAATGGGGTCAATAAAAGGGACATTCTGGATACCAGGGACCGATCTATCGGATACCAGGGACCGATATATCGGATACCAGGGACCGATCTATCGGATACCAGGGACTGATCTATCGGATACCAGGGACCGATCTATCGGATACCAGGGACCGATCTATCGGATACCAGGGACCGATCTATCGGATACCAGGGACCGATCTATCGGATACCAGGGACCGATTTTACGGATATCAGGGACCAGGCTGGATACTCGGGACCGATCTATCGGATACTGGGGACCAGACTGGATACCATTCATATTGATTCATTTAATTTATAAAATTTTCCTTAATACAATAAATTATAGTACGATCTCACAAATGCCAAATGTGCAATGGCGGTCTATTGTGCATGGCTATGGATTATTGTGCCTTGTTATGGATTTTGTGCATCAATGGAGGAAATAGAAAAGATAAGTTAAATTCTAAATGGGATCAATAAAAGGGACCATACTGGATACTCGGGACCGATCTATCGGATACTGGGGACCAAACTGGATACTCGGGACCGATCTATCGGATACTGTGCACCAAACTGGATACTCGGGACCGATCTATCGGATACTGGGGACCAAACTGGATACTCGGGACCGATCTATCGGATACTGGGGACCAAACTGGATACTCGGGACCGATCTATCGGATACTGGGGACCAAACTGGATACTCGGGACCGATCTATCGGATACTGGGGACCAAACTGGATACTCGGGACCGATCTATCGGATACTGGGGACCAGTCTGGATACCAGGGACCGTTCTATTGGATACCGGGGTATCCGATCTATCGGATACCTTGATTTAATTTATAAAATTTTTCTTAATACAATAAATTGTAGTTCGAACGGACAAATGTCAAATGTGCAAAGGCAGTGTTCAGCTGTTTTGGGGATGAGAGATGGCTTATGGATTCGAAGGACGATATGAATAAAAATTTTTTAAATTTAATAAAAATTTTTTAAATTTATTTAGAAATTTCAAGACTGTATTATTAAAAAAATTTTTTAATAAAATGTTTTTTCTTTTAATTTTTATCAATTAACTAATTAATAACAAGGCATATGATTAATATTGTTAACAGAAAATTATTAAAATACTTAAATCATTTTTTTAAATTAACAAATCAAAAATTTTTTTATTTTCCATTCTTTTGAAATTTTGAGGATAATCTTCTAGTCCTCTTTTTCAACCTTCACCTTCTTTGGATCGAACACCAAAGGTTTAATATTTGCATGTACAATTTGAATTTCCTCTTAAATTATTTAATTAGAGATAATTGGGGAAATTTTGCTTTGTCTCCCTATTGTTTTTTTTTTTAATTTCTGGTGTATGTATCTCGTTCTTAGTTGAGACCGCGAGCTCTTTTTCGACTGTTCGTCGAGCTCTGTCGAATGATATATCTAGACTAATCGAAAGGGCCTCAAAACAGGTTTTACCCATAAAGGACTTAAACTGAAACAGCAAGTGCCACTAAATATTTTTTCTTATGGATCTTACACTTATGATAAAATTTAAAAATATTTTCTTAAATTACAATATATTAAAAGAGCATACCGTCTTTGATACAATTCTTCTCAGCTTCTTTCTTCTTTACGATCTTATTACGATTGGCCTTCTTCAACAAAATATTTTTCTTAATCAAAAGCGCTTTGTATAAGCGCTCTCTACGTTTAAGCAATAGTAATTGTCGTTTGATAAAAATATTTTGATTTTTATAAAAAATCAAATCACTTTTAATATTTTTCATATTTAATTATAAGGTGGAATATATTTATTGTTAATTTTATAATGAATAAGAGGGAAAAATGTTTCTTGAAGTATGCCATTACAATATAAAAACATAAATTATACAACAGATGGCATTTATTCCAAATTTTTAAATATTTGTAATTAAAGATAAATCAAGATCTTTTACTCACAGATTTTTTACTCACACTTTTTACTCACACCAAAAGAAGAAATATAATTAATTATCCTTACGAGAGTGAAAGGAACGGATAATGTAAAAAGGGCAAATACCTAGAGAGCATATAATTTAATAAAATTTAAGATTTTTTACTAAAAAATTTTATCTTTAAAAAATTTTTAACATAGTTCAATTTTAAAAAATTTTTAAAAATTTAAATTTCCTCATCTGATTTTTGTTCTCGACATCTTGGTGCACTTAATTGATTGCTTCCACAATGGATGCACCTTTCTGCTCGTACATTTTCTGTTTAAAACTGATTTTTATTCTAGATTTAAATTTTAAATTAGAACCATTCTCTTCTGATTGTCCATCTTCACCAGCTCTTATACGCTGCACGAGCCCAGCTGCACGAGCCCTTATACGATCTAGCAATTCAGCCGCTTCTTCTCTCAATGAAAACAAGGGGTGTGGGAAGTTATGCTGAAAATACTTTAATAAGCAAATTTAAAAAAGCAAAACCTCCCTTTCTGCCCATACTTCAATATCACTAACACGCAAAAGTGTAATTCCCAATCGTCGCTGAACCATGTCGATGTCTACGTGAAAATTGTTCAAAGAATGTCGAATTGAGCGCAATTCGCCTTTAATTTCGTCAATATCGCTCATTTTTGCTGAATTAAGACAAAAAAATATAAAAAAATAAAAATTATATATAAAAATTTATCTACACATAATAAATTATAAAATGGGTAATTAGCCTAATTTTGATTAACGAAAGAATTTGAAAAATAAAAAATCAGGTCAATACGACTTGTTTTGAAATAAATTAATGATCACTTTTATCCATTTCCTTTGACTGGTAGCAGAGCGACTGTCGCTACCCATCGCTTGCTCGCTAGTTCATATTTTTTGAACACTCAAAAATACAAAACGATAAATTCAAATAATAAAAAAGGGACTTTTTCTCTAAATTAAATTTTGTAAAAAGGGACCATCTAATAATATTTTTAATAAATATTTCTAATTAATAAAAATCAATTTTTTAATATTTTAAATTTCGAGGGATATGTTCATGGAGTATAAAAGCTGAAAAATTTTTCAAATTATCTCATTTCATTTCTAAATCTTCAAAATGCTCTTTCTTATCGATGAATGCGCTAAAATTTTACACTGTCACCCCAAATCATTGCGTGATCAGATACATCACCCATCAAAGCGAGCATTACTCGTATCAAAACTTAAAGGAAGAAAAGTGCGCACCCTCTACTCAGATAGGAACGGATTTCGCAAGACTTTCACTATTAATGGTCTTACTTACAAAGGAGCACATTGTACTATGGCCTACGGGGCTTTGTCTCGTCCTTTTAATGTTTCTGTTGCAGCACATTTCTATTCACGGCATCGGATTCGTCTGCAATATCCTTATTTACAATGTGTAGTTGAGCACTTCCCGCGCCGTTGCGAAGATCGATTCTATCCTCTAGAATTATTGGAGTTTGTTGATGAAAAAGAGGAAGACTATATTGGTTTCCAACTTGATGATAAACCACTCTATTCTGAAGTTTCCGATAAATTAAAAATTGATAAAGAAACAAGTGATTCAGACAAGAATATGGATGATACTCTTCATTTTGAAGACGATTTTGATGAGATGGAAGGGTGGTAAACCTACACACACTCACATATTACACACACACACATAAATTGTTTTCAAGTTATTTATTAAAAAAATTTAAATTTAATCTTTTATGACTTAATTCTGTAATTTTCCCCCTATAATCATAAACTACTTTTACTTAATTTTGAATTTTAAGAAAATTATATTTCCTATCTACTAATTCTGCAATTTTACCCCTTAAATTCACCTCTTCTTTCTATTAATTTTTAAATCTTTTCTTCCTAACCTTAATTTGGTAACTTTACCCCTAAAATCTTATACTCTTGTTAACTAAATTTGAAAACAAAAATAAAATTTATTACAAATTTTTAAATTAAATTACAAATTAAAACCAAAATCCAAAACTTTATGATCACTTGGACGTATTACACCTTTCCCAACAAAGGGTCGGTATTTTTTCTGAAGGGGCTGTGTAAACACAGATCCTTTCTTCACAGATGGCTTGAGGAAATGGGGGTAGACAATATTAATCGGGTCACAATAGCCATCGTTAACAAAACTTAACACTTTTTCTTTAAAGGTTTCATAACGAAGTCCTTGCTTATTGATCACGTCCCAGTTAAGTGTCATTCCTCTGACCTTAAGCACATAGTCCAAATCGGCGTCCGGATCATCTTTTTTCTGAAGTTTAAGGCCGTATTGTTTTGCACCACCTGAACAATACTCCAGGATGTCATGCCGAGGGTACTCATTGGTAAATTGGCCTAGGTGAGGACCAAGCTGCAGTGGGCACGTCTCCTCTGGGTGTACGAAGATCAAAGAGTCCGTGTCTTAAATTCAAAAATTTTTTAAAACTCATTTAAAAAGTTTAATTTCACCTGTATAAAGGAGGGTGCACCCAGGTGTCCTGACGACTTTCTGCATTGCCTTCAGAAGATGGATGCGTGCGCATGCAGTGGTCCAAAGTGAGATCACTAAAATTATTTATTAACTTTAATTTAAACTAAATAAAACATACCGACATTTGAGCACTCATGCTCCTCAACAAAATCCTTTTTGGTCAGATGTGAGATGAGTACTACAAGTGGAGTGAGTTCATCAACACCAGAAACTTCCTTGGTGCTGTCGTCCAACATTTTTCTAAGTGTTGAAGGACGGTCTGTGACCGTGCATTGGCTTAGTCCAAAGTTTCTCAAGGCAAAGCGACCCCCTTAAAATTAAAATGAAATTTATTTAAAGAAATTAGAGAAAACTTACAGAGATTGTTGAGGCATAATTTTGCCTGTGTCCTCTTCCCCTTATTCATTACCTGAAAATTTAATATTTAAAATTTAATTATATAAATTTACCATCTTTCCACGTTCAATATTTATATCGAACTTTTCCGCGCATTCTATGATGAATTTCTCCTCAGCTTCAAAGTTTCCTTTGATACTGTCGTCAAATCCGCTGGCATGTATCTTTTGAGCCATAAACTCAGCTATATACGGTCTGAAGAGTCTGCTGTCAGATGCAGTATATTCAAGGACGCGGAATATTTTAGTTACTCGATAGCCTTCATCGAGCGCTGCATTCAACTCGACTGATGTACATGTACTCACCCATCCTCGATCCCGATCTTCATGCTCGCAGGTGTAGTCCTCATTCACAGAACCTTGAGGAAAAAGGCGAGCACATGTAGCACAAAGAGGGAAGAGGAGTCGATCATCAAATTTCACAGGTAGTACCGGCACATCAATCTTCCGGGGTGGAATCACAAAGACCTAATTTTATTACTAAAAATTTTGAAAAAATTAAAATACCTTAAGTATAGCAAGCTCGAACTTGTTATCCCTAGAATTCGTCCATGAAACAACTTCGTTCAAAACATGGACTGTTGGATGCCCAATAGGATATTTTGTTGTTACATTAATAAACGGGTAGAGAGAAGTCACGTCAAAATAGCTGATCTTCTCTCCAGGCTGTACTTGATGAAACAATTTAAGTGGCCCAGTTCTTCCTCCGAAGAATGCTGACCGAATATCGATTGGACCGTTGTCGATATAGTTGTTAAACTTTTGTCTCATTTCAATATCCTTTTTCAGCATGTCCAATATTTCACATTCCCAGTAGATCTCCACTTTAATTTGTGACTTGATGAACTCCATTCTTTTCTTGTCCAGCTCCCGTTGTCGTCCAGCGGTCTTACCATTGGGTAAGACAATATTGTCGTCTGGATAACATTTAATACAACCATGCCAACAACAGCCATTAATTTCGATCCCAAGTTGTTGACTCACTACCCACCCATCCAAACGGTAATTACCAATCCTTAAGATTTTTACTGAACAATTTTCTTTATTAAATTTTTACCTCTTCTCTCCTTCAACTGAATAAGCTGTTTGAATCTCAACATGATTTTCTTCAGCATACCATTCCATAAATTTGAAGGCAATTCGGCTCTGATTCTCAGCGTTGTCATAACCGCGTTCAGGTACAATCCCAATATGTTCAGCCTTCAAATGGTTGGTCCTGAAGTGCTTCATGCAAGCTGAAGCGATGGTCATAGCTTCTCTCAGGACATCCATTCCTTTTGAAACCTGAAATTTGTTTTGAAAATTTATTAAATTGTATTGTACCTCAATAAATTCTTTGCGGAATGCTATAAGTCCGGCCATCAAAATTTCAACATCATTGGTACAATACGAAGCAAGAGCTTCGTCAAGTTGGAAGGGTTCCTTCTGGTGTTGTTCAAACCATTGATCAAAGATCTTCCTTTTCTCAGGCATCATTCCTTCTGCCAAGTAGTCGTTCTTTGATGGAAAGATGTATTTTCCATAGTTGGTAGGGTTGTTCGCGAGGTGAGGGAAGAATGGTTTATCCTCAACCTGAAGACCAAAAGCCGGAACAAGAGAAGCCAATGACATAGGTATCAAGTTGTATGAGTCTCTGAAGAAAATGCTACCCTTATTTTTACCTCGAGAGACTAATTTCATTTCATACATCTTGTTGCCTCTCTTAAGCATTTCAGGCGTATATCCTTAAAAAATTTCCTTTTCTTTAAAAAATAAAAATTTACCTCTCAAAAATAATTCCTTGAAGACAAGAACCATGTCGAATCTTCCACCAAAGTGTGAAAAAGCTACGGTGTCATATTGTTGTGGAAGATCATTTAAAATCCATTCTACAAAAGCCTCCAATGGATTGGGAGAGATAACCAATTTATCAACTTTTGTC